>JAVJIF010017138.1:0-90374 GCA_038442645.1 Agave tequilana | reverse complement strand
AGGATTCATAGCGGGACCCAGCAATCCAAAAAATGTAAGCACTCTTCAATTTAGTTCAGATGCTGAACAAGATCCCACTGGATCTTACTATGAGATCTTGCAGTTCAAATTGTGAATTTCGCAATACAATGGATGTACCATTCAGATGGATAACAAAGTGGCAAACCGGCTCCAGCCCCAGCTGCCTATACAACTCACTTTTTTTTCTTAATGTAATTATTGTTGAAAGAAATAACTCATCATCAAAAACATAATCCTCAAAGCTCACATGAGAAAAATCAGTAGCCTTTGTAACCTCCTACAAAAAGAATCCTTAAATACACTTGGTGTGCACAATAATATTTTGTTATATCAGAAATTAGTCTCATGCACAACAATCAAGCCAGTTGTAGTCATCAGGATTTCAGATTTTTCCCCCAGTGCCATACAGGTACAAAACCAATGCTTCACTATTTAATTGAAAAGCAGCTTGTTCTCAACATCATAACATGTGGGTATTTGTGTCCATATATATTTCCAGATACTCTAATTAGTCTAATAAGTGTTTTCTAAATACTATTAGAGATCAATAATTTGACAGGACCCATTCACATAAATTCAAGTCACAAAAGACAAACTACAAGAAAGCTGGCTGTCTTTCTTCACTACTATAAACATGAATAGAGAGTGAAGACCAAACTAAATGATAAGGTTTAAAATTAAAACATAGGACACAGATTGATGTAATACAGGATCGCAATCACCTTCGAATACAAATAAAAAAAAAACTAGGGTTTACAAGAAATAAATGAAAAGAGAGATTAGGGTTGGAGAAAGAACAGATAACTTTGGGCTTCGCACCCCTTACGCGGGCTTCACACCCCTTGCACACGGGCTTAACCCCAATCTCAAGAACCAAAGAGCTCTGAAATTTTAACTGGAAAAGTTTTATTTAATCATTGTCTGTTTATTCATTGAGTTGAGCCTCTTTATATAGGCTCTTACAAAGTGAACTTCCCCATCACAACCGATGTGGGACTAAGTTTATAAAAAGAAAAAAGGCTAAACTCAAAAATAGACTAAGGCATAAAAAATAATTAGTACTGGTGTGATGTCCCCATCATTCCCCCGGGGTGGGAGAGAGTCGACCCTGTCGAGTGAGGACACCTCATGAAGCATCTCAATCGGGCCATGGTGGTGGCCGTGACAGTGACACTAATGCATCACATCGAGACCAAGGTGGTGGAGGTGGAACTGGTCTCCGTGTCGGAGCGATAAAGAATAACAGCTTGATCAAGACACCAATAGCAGACTGAGACACGTCATCCATGATGAAAACTGAACAGATTGCACTTTGCACCATAATACCCTGATCACTTGTAAGCCTTGGCTCCTGTAGACATATCTGCAATGGGTCGTACGCCTCAGGTGATCTCAAAAAAATGATACTCAAGCTGCCAACGGTGGTACTAGCTTCTTCAAAGTAGGCTCCGCTAGAAACATCTACAAGGGTCTCAGCAGGGAGACCTTCAACTCCATAGGCTGTGAGGAAACCTCTTCTTGTTGTGACACCGACTCAGCAAAATATCTGGTCTTGGCTCTGGCTTATCATCAACTTCTGGCTTTGGCTCTAGATCGTCATCAATTTCTGGCTCTGATTCTGGATTGTCACAGCCTTTATCGTCTTGCTTTCTAGCATCTTAACCATGCCAGCGAGGATCTTACATTCAGCAATCAAATCGCTGAATGTGCCCCTGGAGGTGTGGAGCATACCGGCATGAAGAAGTTCTTGTAGGATAGCCAATCTCGACAGTCGATATGATTGTCTTCCACCACCAATAAGCTTCTCCAGCTAACTTCATTTGGGCATAATGACACTTCTGCGCAGGTGTCAAGGAGAAAACCTGAAGAAATGCTCAAGATGGTTTTCCCACTTTTCATACCCATCTTGATCATAAAAACCCAAAAATACGGGAGAGCTGCATACATGTCACTTTCAACCTCCTTTTCATCCCCATCAGTATAAATGTATTTGCCACAAAAGTAAAATCCCATGAATAAAACTCAATGCATAAAGATCAGAGGTTACCCAATAAATCGGTAGCTCGAATTGGACTCAAATGGGCTGAAGATGTGTCAGAACACTGATTCTCTGCTGCTGGGACAGTACTGGTGCCAAAAACGAGCTAGTGGAGGTCAGATCTGTTGCTCAAGTGCTATGGAATCTTTGTAATGGCTTCGGGGCTCAGTCACGAACCAAACGCTTCGAACAGAGCTCAAAACGGACTCCGAACGGGCGAGAAACAGATTCCGGACTGGTTGGGTGGGGGAGATGGCGGTTACTGTTCACTGTGAACAGTAACCGGTGAACAGTAATTACTGTTCACGGTGAATAGTAATCACTGTTCAAGGTGAACAGTAACTTTTTAAAAATTCCTCTTTTTTTTGGTTTTTTCCTCTCTTTGTCTTTTCTGTTTTTTTCTGTTTTTTTTCTGTTTTCTGTTTTTTTTTCTGTTTTTCTCTTCTTTTTCTTTTTTTTCCAAAGTAAATCTAGATCAAAATGTAACAGTAATCGATTTTTTTTTACAAAGTAGATCTAAATATAGATTTAGATTTAGATCTAACAATAATCGATTTTTTTTTTTTTGCAAAGTAGATCTAGACTAGATCTAGACCTAGAGATCCAGATCTAAATTTAGGATTTGGGGAAGAGAAGAAATTCGAAAGGGATTGGGACCAAGCTCTGATACCAAATTGATGTAATACAGGATCGCAATCACCTTCGAATACAAATAAAAAAAAAAACTAGGGTTTACAAGAAATAAAATGAAAGAGAGATTAGGGTTGGAGAAAGAACCAGATAACTTTGGGCTTCGCACACCCTTACGCGGGCTTCACACCCCTTGCACCACGGGCTTCACACCCCAATCTCAAGAACCCAAGAGCTCTGAAATTTTAACTGGAAAAGTTTTATTTAATCATTTGTCTGTTATTCATTGAGTTGAGCCTCTTATATAGGCTCTTACAAAGTGAACTTCCCCATCACAACCGATGTGGGACTAAGTTTTATAATAAAAGAAAAAAGGCTAAACTCAAAATAGACTAAGGCATAAAAAAAATAATTAGTACTGGTGTGATGTCCCCATCACAGATGCCGTTCTATCTCATACAATGTTAGGTTGGGAATTGCAAATAAAACTAAAGTGAAAAAGTGTAGATCAACAATACCACAATTGAGGACGAAGTTAGTAATTTTAACTGTTATTGAATACATAAATAGTTCCCTGCCATGATATATATTCTGTAACATATTAAACTATTTCAGTACTAACAAGAGTAAGTATAGGATGCAGGAAAAGAGTTACCTGTAAGAGCCGTCTAGCATAGCCTCCCTCCATAATTCGTGCAAAAGAAGAAGCATGTGAGTATTTATTTCCCTCAAATGCATCATAGATATCAGGATGGGCATCCAAATGAAGAATATCTACAGGTCCCCCCAGTTTTTCTGACACAGCTCTAACAACAGGATAGGATATCGAGTGGTCACCTCCTAAGACCAACGGATGAAGTGGAGCCTGAAAGAAGAGTTAAATCATGTTAGCAACATAACATTAAATATTCTTGACCATTAGGAATGTAATAGGTGGGTCGTTTAGTAGAATAAGGAAATGCCTAAGGAAGTATTTTATGGTGCGCAATTCGCAAATGCCTCTCACATGTTTACATGCACATATCCTACATATTGAAACAGAACTTTATGTAACTATACAAATTCAAGTTGCAACCTATATTCTTGTTAGCTAGCTTTAACTGTCCTTTCATTTCCAAAAGGAGGTTCTTGTAGAATTGCAAATTGGAACATTATTAACAAGATCATGAATATGAACAGAACAATCTTTAGATCTACTATCATCAAAATAATTCATTGTTCAAGCCTTTTCACCTGCAAATGGGTCCATGTAGGAAGTAGATCATTAGTCAAGAAGGTCCCATGGAAGGATTAACCAAAAGAGTCGAGACCAGTTACAACTAGATAACAGTTCTCTGTCAGTTGGTGCAGACTACCAGGCAAAACATCTATATAGGGAGCAATGGGGAAGAGGGGATCAAAGATATTGGTAGCACAGTTCTAGATGTTGAAATCAAGAAGTATCTTCTATTGGCCCAAAGCTACAATACACGGTTTTGTGTTTGACGATAACAAAGCATATGAAGTTATTTGATACTAATCAAGTTCAAGAGTGCATTTTAGGGCTCAAAAAATCTAACAGGGTTCAAAAAGATCTAACAGGTTCTTCCTTTAAAGGAAGGTATTGATGGCCCAAGGGTACTCAAAAACGGGATCATAACTCAAAAAGCTTAGCATCGCTCAAACGTCAGAGAAGCCCGCTTGAAGATTCTTGTAATCGATTAGAACCTTATAAGAAACTAATTTGTTAAAGAGTAAAATATAGATTTGAGGCTCAAAGATATACACACACAAAAGTGCACGTTTTCAAAAGTATGATTTTGACATGTTTGGTTGATACTTGTTCCACATTTTCTTAGAAATTTCTATCTCAGTTTAGAACAAGTGTATCTCATGGCTATACATGTCTTTTCTCTTCTAAAATTCAAACAAAAATTATTTGAAAAGTTTCTTTATCTTCAAAAATACCTTGACCTAGTTTTTGGCCTAGGTCGGTCGACCGGGTGGTCGATCGTGCCTATTACAGGCCATAACGGCCAACCACACGGTCGATCAAACCTCTGGCAATTGGGGTGTGCATGTTGTGCGCACATTCCCGATCGACCGACCGGTGCGGTCGATCGGGCGGTCGACCGACTGTAACTCGTTTGGTCTCGGTTAAACACGGTCGACCGTCCGATCGACCGAGAGCCAACGGTCAAATTTTTTTAATGGCCGGTCGACCGACACACTGCCAGATTGGCAGTAACGGTCATGTTTTTTAAAACGTGAAAAGTAGAATTTTTAGGGTCAATTTCTTCCTTTAGACCTGGTAAAACTATTCTAAAGTGTTTTTCTAAAACTATATAAAGAGTCATTGGGATTGAATATTACACAACAACAAATTCTATTGAAAATCTAGTTTTTACTTTCAAAGAGAAAAATTTCAAATTTGCTTTTGTGCTCTATTTTCAAAAGTTTTATTTGAGTTTTTCTGTTCTTAAAATCTCTCTTTTCTGATTTTTCACTCTCACTTACATGCTTGAGCTTTAAGTTTACATTTTACTCTATAGAGTTTTTATAAATGAGTTGCAAAGAGAGTGTTTGTGATCTCTTAATCACCCAGAGCTTGTTATCTCAATTGGCTTTGTGTTGTCTCTGGTGTAGAGGATTGAGTTAGGGAGTTATGTACTCCGAGTGGTTGTATTTCCTTGTTGTAAGGTCCCTTTGTAAATGATCCAATAGTGGATAGTGAAATTCTTCATGGTGGTGAAGGCGGGGACGTAGAGCGGTGGCTCGAACCTCGAAACAAATCTTTTTGTTTGTGATTGCTTTATTGTCTCTATTTACTTGTTTATCATTCATTTATTCTTGTTGATCAATACTCATCTCAACAAGATAGCAATTGAGCACTTCAACTCTTATCTAAAGGAATCACGAGAAGTTCAGAGCCCTTCATGGGGAATCCGGCTTCAAGTCTTGTTTTGAGTGATCGGTTGTGTTATTTCATATTATATGTCTTGAATTTTTATTTGATTAGCTATACACCTATTCACCCCCCTCTATGTGTAATTTCAATTGGTATCAGAGCCTTAGTCTCTAGTTTTTTGTTTAACAATCTTAGAGAGATCCTAGTTGCTAATCATTTTATTGACATCTTTATTTTCATCCACTATAGTAAAAATGATCGAAGGTATTAAGACCCCTCCTAAGTTTGATGGCTTTAACTTTCTCATATGGAAGGTTAAGATGATCGTATTTTTGCAATCCCTAGGAAGCCGGGTTGCAAAGGCGGTGACTAAACCTTTTAGTGTACCCACTGGTGATGAGGACACTTGTTCTGATATCGCCACCAAAGAGTTTGATGCCAATGCAAAGGCACACTATGCACTGCTCAAGCCTTGAACGATGATGACATAGCTAGGGTCATTCATTGCAAATCCGCTCACGAGATTTGGTCATACCTAGTGGTCACTCATGAGGGAACACACAAGTCAAGAGGGCTAAATTGATCTCTTGCGTTCCTAATATAAAAACTTCACTATGCATGAAAATGAGTCCATTGATGATATGATTACAAAATTTACTAAAATAACTAATGGTCTTGCTTCTTTAGGTGATGACATTGACAATGATCAAAAAGTGCGGAAGGTCATTCGTGCACTTCCACCCTCATGGGAAGTCAAAGCTACTACATTGAAAGAATTAAAAGACAAAGAAGAGATGGAACTCATCGGTCTTATAAGCAACCTTAAAACCCATGAGATGGAGAGGAAGGCTAGAGAAGAAACGGCACCACAAAAGAAGAAGACAATTGCCTTCAAGTTTACTCCCACCATCTCCGACGAAGATGAAGAAGAAGATGATGAAGATCTTTCCCTCCTTGTAAGAAATGTAAGGAGGATGTACAACAAGGCAAATATCAAGACGATGGCAAGGAAAGGAGGAAAAGAAAATCATCAGTTTCAACTGTCAGAAACCCGAACATATCATTATCGAATATCCGGATATCAAAAACAAATCTTTCTCAAACAAGCCAAAGAAGTCATTTAAGAAGAAACCTCTCAAAGCTACATGAAATTCAGAAAGTGAATACGAAGAGGAGGTGGACACGGCAAACGTGTCTTTCATGGCAAATGATAACACACCTAAGGTAATTTCTGAACCATCCATTGATGATTGTGATTTAACTATGAATGATTTAGGAGATGCATTTGTAGAACTTTCAAATAATTATGATTTTCTAAAGAAAAATATCTAAAAACGAAAAAGAAAAATGAAGTTCTTCAAAATAAAATTATCACTCTTTCTAAAGAAAAGGATGATTTATCTTCTACTCTTTTATCCACACAAAAAGATTTTGACGCATATAAGATTTCATGTAAAGCAAAGTTTTCCATGATTGATGAAAATGAAATTTCTACTTTAAAAACTAAAATTAACACTTTGAAAAATGTTTTAAAGAAATGTGAGTTTGATAAAGCTAAACTAGAGACCATGTTTTCAAGAAAAATTCTTCAAAGAGACATTCATACTACACATGCTCACTTCTAAATCACACACTAAGCATGCTCATGTTCCACATGCTCATCATACATATCATGCGTTCATGTATGGTAGAGTTTATTCATGTACTTATTGTGGCCGAAAGGGTCACTTAGCTAAATTTTGTTTTGATCGTATAAATACTTCTAATAATCATATTTGGGTTCGAAGTACTACCGTCATAGGACCCAAGAAAATATGGGTACCAAAATCAACAACTTCATTATTTGATGTAGGTACACACCAAGGCTTCAAGATGTAGGGAGCGGTGGTATCTTGATAACGGTTGCTCAAGACACACGACTTGAGACATCAATAATTTTGCAACCCTATCAAGGTATCAAGAAGGCGGCACCGTCACCTTCAGAGATGACTCAAAGGGTAACATTATCGGTGTATAGGTAACATTAAAAGTGGTACATCTCCATTGATTGAAAATGTTATTTTAGTTGATGGACTCAAACATAACCTGTTGAGTATTAGTCAACTATGTGATCGAGGTTTCAAAGTTATTTTTGATGATTCTTCTTGCAATGTTTTAGATGGTAAAACCGATACTTGCATTCTTTCCGGATTTCGTGAAATAATGTACATATTATTGACATGCTAAATTTCGATTGTAATACTATATGTTAAATGCTTTCAATGAGAATTCTTGGTTATGGCATAGAAGACTAGGTCATGTATCTTTTGACCTATCTAGAATTAACTCTAAGGAATCGGTGAAGAATATTCCTTACTTGAAGTTTGAAAAGATTGCATGCCAACTTGGGAAACAAACCAGTCCTCTTTCAAACAATCAAGGATATAATGACATCTAGACTATTAGAGTTAATCCACATGGATTTGTTTGGTCCTACTAAAATCAAGAGTTTAAATGAAAACTGTATTGTTCTTGTATTGGTTGACGATTTTTCTCGTTTTACATGGGTTTTCTTTTTAGAACATAAAGATCAAGCTTTTTCACATTTAATGTTTTTAGAAAAAGGATTGAAAAAGAAAAAAGTTTTTCGATTTTGCGCATAAGAAGTGATAGAGGTGGTAAATTTATTAATCATTCTTTTATCACTTATTGTGAAGAAAATGAAAATAGGCATGAATTATTTTGTTTTAGAAACTCCACAACAAAATGGAGTCGTTGAAAGGAAGAATCGTACTCTTCAAGAAATGGGTAGGATAATAATTAGTGAATACGGACTCCCTCCAATATTTATGGGCCGAGGCCGTAAACACTTCATGTTACATATCAAATAGAATTTATTTTTGTAAAATTACTTTCAAAACTTCTTTTGAAATTTACTATTCGAGAAAACCTAATATTTCTTACTTTAGAGTTTTTGGATGCAAATATTTTATTTTAAACACCAAGGAATAACTTAGGTAAATTTGATGCTAAAGCTTTTGAAGCTATTTGTTGGTTATTCTAACACTAGCAAGGCTTATATAGAATCTTCAATAAATCTACCTTGACAATTGAAGAATCTATGCAGTTAAGTTTGAAGAATCTAATGCTTTTATTAAGAATGTTATAGAGATTGATTTTTTAGGTGTAGACATGGAGAAAGTAACTTTGAAGGACTCACCTATCCAAGAAGATAAGTCAAAGCTGATAAATAAGGTGAAGTTCAAGAGGTTGAAGTGGCACCAACACTACCACTTCTAAAGATTAGAGAGTCGCTACAAGTCATCCAAGGAACTCATCATAGGTGATGTATAAAAGGGGGTAACTACTCGCTCCAAACTCCATGATTTTTATGGCAATTTTGCTTTTATTTCTTATATTGAACCAAAAAAATATTCTCGAAGCTGAGGGTGACTCATATTGGTTGCTTGCAATGTAAGAAGAGCTCAATCAATTTGAGCATAACCAAGTTTAGTACCTTATTCCTAGACCCCATGATAGACCATCAATTTGTACTAAATTAATTTTTAGGAACAAGTTGGATGAGTCAGGTAATGTTGTTAGGAATAAAGCCAGGTTAGTGGCCCAAGATTACACCCAAATCGAAGATATCGACTTTGAGAAAACATTTGCACCCGTCGACGGCTTAAATCCATACAGAGTACACTTGCTTTTGCTTCTCATAAAAATTTCAATTTTTTCAAATGGATGTCAAAAAGCATTTTTAAATGGTTTTATTGAAGAGAAAGTGTATGTTGAACAACCCCCGGTTTGTTGATCCTACACATCTGGATTTTGCTTTCAAATTAGACAGCTTTATATGCTTTAAAACAAGCTCTTAGAGCTTGATATGAAAGACTTTCAACATTTCTTATTTCAAATGGTTTGTAAAAGGTAATATAGATACCACTTTGTTTACAAAATATGTAGATAGTGATATTCTCATTGTTCAAATTTATTTTGATAATATTATATTTGAATCCACTAATGAAAAGCTTTGCAAAGATTTTGAATCATGCATGAAGAATGAGTTTGAGATGTCTATGATGGGCGAGCTAAACTACTTCCTTGAACTCCAAATCAAGTAAAAGAGTGATGAAATTTTTATAAATCAAGCCAAGTACACAAGGAAACTCATCAAGAAATTTGGACTTGAAGAAAACAAAGATGAGCAAAACTCCGATAGCTACCACAACAAAACTTGACAAGGATGAACAAGACATAAATGCAGACATTAAACTTTATATAAGCATGATTGGTAGTTTACTATATTTAATGGCTAGTAGGCCGGATATAATGTTTAGTGTATGTCTATGTGCCAGATTGCAATCTTGTCCTAAAAAGTCTCACTTGATTGCGGTAAAAACGCATTATTAGATACCTTAAGGGCACTATTGGAATGAGCTTGTGGTATCTGAAAATCGAACAATTTTTCATGACGAGTTTTTCGGACGGCTGACTATGTCGGTTGTAGAGTGGATAGGAAGAGCACAAGTGAAACTCGTCAATTTCTAAAAAAATTGTCTTATTTCATGATCTTCCAAGAAACAAAATTGTGTAGCCCTCTCAAGCCAAGGCGGAATATATTGCGGCCGGAGCTTGTTGTGTACAAGTCTTTTGGATGAAACATACTCTCCTTAACTATGATTTGCATTATGATCATATTAAGATATTTTGTAATAATACTAGTACTATTCATATGACTAAAATGCAAATCAACATAATAAGACAAAGCACATAGAAATTCGATATCACTTTCTTAGAGATCACTATGAGAAAAGTGGTATTAAAATTAATTATGTTTCAACTGATTTTCAACTAGCAGATATTTTTACTAAACCACTTGATTTTAACAGATTCTCTTCATTTGTGGAGAACTAAATATTTTTTATTGTTAATTCATGAGTTTTTCTTCTGATAAATTCTACATATATAATAATTTTTATTGTTTTGCTTACCCTTTTGACGCATGACAAAAAAGGGGAGAAGTATTTATGAGTATTTATTGGTATTTGAGTATTTATTGGTATTTATTTGATGTTTGATCATGTTCTTATACTATGCCTTTATCATATAACTTGTTGATATCTTGTACTTGATAGCTAGCATAACTTAAGGGGGGCTTTTACAAAGCTCTTTCCTACATTTTCTTTTAAATAGCTAATATGTTTTGTCATCATCAAAAAGGAGGAGATTGTTGGCCCAAAGGTTACAATCCACGGTTTTGTGTTTTAATGATAACAAAGGATATGAAGTTATTTGGTACTAATCAAGTTCAAAAGTGTATTTCAGGTTCAAAAAAGATCTAACAGGGTTCAAAAAGATCTAACAAGTTTCTTCTTTTAAAGAAAGGTACTGATGGCTCAAGGGTACTCAAGAACGGGATCATAGCTCAAAGCGCTTAGCATCGCTCAAACGTCAGAGAAGCCCGCTTGAAGGTTCTTGTAGCCGATTAGAACCTTGTAAGAAACTAGTTTGTTAAAGAGTAGAATATAGATTTGAGGCTCAAAGATATATACACACAAAAGTGCACGTTTTCAAAAGTATGGTTTTGACATGTTGGTTTTGATACTTGTTCCACATTTCTTAGAAATTTCTATCTCAGTTTAGAACTTGTATCTCATGGATATACATATCTTCTCTCTTCCAAAATTCAAATAAAAATTATTTGAAAATTTTCTTTATCTTCAAAAATACCTTGACCTAGTTTTTGGCCTAGCTCGTCGATCGGGCGATCGACCGTGCCTATTACAGGCCAGAACGGTCGACTGCATGATCGACCGAACCTCTGGCAATTGGGGTGTGCATGTTGTGCACATTCTCGGTCGGCCGACTGGTCGGCCGGTCCCTTATTGCAGTCGAACGCGCGGTCAACCGACTGTAACCCGTTTGGTCTCGGTTAAACACGGTCGACTCGACCGAGAGCCAACTGTCAATTTTTTAGAATGGCCAGTCGACCGGCCGGTCAACCGACACATTGCCAGATTGGCAGTAACGGTCATTTTTTGAAATCTGTTTTTAAACATGTTTTTTAAACGTGAAAAGTTGAATTTCTAAGGTCAATTTCTTCTTTTTAGACCTGATAAAACTATTCTAAAAGTGTTTTTATAAAACCTATATAAAGGGTCATTGGGATTGAATATTACACAACAAATTCTATTGAAAATCTAGTTTTTACTTTCAAAGAGAAAAAGTTTCAAGTTTGCTTTTGTGCTCTTATTTTCAAAAATTTTATTTGAGTTTTTCTGTTCTTAAAATCTCTCATTTTCACTCACTTACATCCTTAAGGTTCAAATTTACATTTTACTCTATAAGATTTTTTAAGAGAGTTGCAAAGAGAGTGTTTGTGATCTCTTGATCACCCAGAACTTGTTATCTCAATTGGCTTTGTGCTACCTCTGGTGTAGAGGATTGAGTGGGGAGTTGTGTACTCTGAATGGTTGTAATTTCTTATTGTAAGGTCCCTTTGTGGAGGATCCATAGTGGATAGTGAAATCCTTCACGGTGGTGAAGGCGGAGACGTAGAGCGGTGGCTTAAACCTCGAAACAAATCTTTTTGTTTGTGATTCATTTATTGTCTCTATTTACTTGTTTATCATTCATTTATTCTTATCGATCAATACTCATCTCAACAATATAGTAATTGAGTACCTCAACTCTTATCTAGAGGAAACACGAGAATAAGTTCAGAGCCATTCACGGGTCGCGTTTAAAGGCGCTGAGGGAGAGAGAGAGATCAGATCTGATCTCTCTCTCTCGCGCGCTCGCCGTCCCCCCGCGTCGCCCTCGCCGTCGCCCAGGTAAAATCTCCCTCTCTCCCTCTCAGTCTCTCTCTCTCCCCCTCTCCCTCTCTCTGTGGCCTCTCTCTCCCTCTCTTTCTCCGTCTCTCTCTCGAGTCTCCCGCAGCGACTCTCTCTCTGTCTCTCTCTCTCCTCGTCTCTCTCTGTCTCTCTCTCCATCTCTCTTCTCTCTCCCCCTCTCTCTCCCTCTCCCCGTCGGACTCTCTCCCTCTCCCTCTCCGTCTCTCTCTCTCTCCGTCTCTCTCTCTCTCTCTCGGACTCTCTCCCTCTCCCTCTCAGTCTCTCTCTCTCTCCCCCTCTCAGTCTCTCTCCCCCTCTCTCTCTCTGTCTCTCTCTCTCTGTCCCTCTCTCTCTCTCCTCCTGTGTTTCCCTCTCTCTCCTCTGTCTCCGTCTCTCTCCTCTCTCTCTGTTCCTCTCTCTCCCTCAGTTTAATTAATTTGCGTTAATGTAATTTAATTTAGTTAGTTTAGGTAAAATTAATTAAGTCAATTTAATTAATAAAATTTTATAATTATAATTAAGTTAGGTAATTTAATAATTTTATTGAAGTTAGGTAATTAAGTTAGTATAGGTTAATCTAGTATAAACTAGTTTAGTTTAATTTAATGTAGTTTCATTTAATTGAGTTTAATTTAATTTAAATTAGTTTAGTTAACTTAATTTAGGTTAATTTAATTTAATAAAGTTTTGTAATTAAGTTAGGTAATTTAATAATTTTATTGAAGTTAGGTAATTAAGTTAGTGTAGGTTAATCTAGTATAAACTAGTTTAGTTTAATTTATGTAGTTTCATTTAGTTGAGTTTAATTTAATTTAAATTAGTTTAGTTAACTTAATTTAGGTTAATTTAATTTAATAAAGTTTTGTAATTAAGTTAGGTAATTTAATAATTTTATTGAAGTTAGGTAATTAAGTTAGTGTTGCTTAATCTAGTATAAACTAGTTTAGTTTAATAATTTAGTTTCATTTAATTGAGTTTAATTTAATGTTTTTTAATTAGTTATTTTAGTTTTAATTTATTTAACAGATAATTTTTTTAAATTTCAGTATGGCTCCAAAGCAACGCGATATTGGATGGGAACATGGTACCCCTGTTGGGAAGTAGAAAACTTGTGAAGTGTAATTATTGTGGGAAACAAGTCCATAGTGGTATCACTAGATTGAAGCAGCATATAGCACATGTACCCGATTGAAGCAGCATATAGCACATGTACCCGGTCAGTGGAAGGATGCTTGCGAGTATCAAAAGAGGTATCTCAAATAATGAGACATCTTTTCTGAAGGTAGAAAGAAAGAGCGGCCATAAAATCTAAAAAAGAGCGACTTATGAGATCTTTAAGTGAGGAAGATTTTATGATGTGACCGAAGAAGATTCTGATAATGAAATTGAAGAAGTTGGTGTTTAGAAGGAGTTGAAAGAAGACAACTAAAACAAGCCATGAAAGAAAGTCGTGAAATGGCTTGAAGATCGGCAGAAGGAGTTGATATGGTGGCAGTAGTTCAAGCCTTCAGGATCAGGGAGTAACCGTGGATTGCGTCGGAGTATGACTATGAGAGAAGCTGAAATTCCAGCTCGTGGTATTGATCCTTACATGTTCCCAACAAAACAGAAATCAATCAAAAGCATGTTCTCAACTGAGAATATAAAAAAGGTTGAAAAATCCGTGGTGAAGTTCTTTCACTACAATGCAATACCATTCAATGCAGCTGATAGTGGTCCTTACTACCAAGCCATGATTAATACTATTGCGGAGGCAGGCCCAGGTGTAAAAGGCCCTACAGATTACCAGATTGGCAATCTATATTTAGAGGAGGAAATGAAAGAAATTGAAGTATATATTGCTTCAATAAAAACAAAATGGCCGCAGTATGGTTGCACGATCATGTGTGATGGATGGAGTTCTCATAATAGAAAGCCTATTGTTAATTTCATGATTTATTGTGATAGAAGCATGATCTACATACTTCTGTTGATACCACTAATATCTCAAAGACTGCTGAGTATATATTCTCGCTAATGGATAAAGTTGTTGATGAAGTTGGTGAAGAAAATATCGTGCAGGTTGTAACAGATAATGAGGCAAGTTTCAAAGCAGCTGGTCACATGTTGATGGAGAAGAGAAAACATTTGTTTTGGTCTCCCTGTGCAGCACATTGCATTGATTTGATGCTTGAAGATATTGACTCTTTGAAATCAGTCAAGGAGACATTGGATGATGCTAAGATGATCACATCATTCATTTACAATAGCCTCAAAGTGGTGAATTTAATGAAGCTATATACCAAAATAGAGATTTGTTGAGACCAGGTATAACACGGTTTGTCACCGAGTTTATTTCTATTGAAAGCCTTATTCACTATGAGCAAGATTTGAAAAGAATGTGCACGACTACCGAATGGCGTGAATTCAACAAGGAAAAGTAGAAGAGAGTGTGCGAGATAAGGTTCTAATCTCATTCTGACTGACGGTTTTGGAAGAAGGCAAGAGAGGTCCAAAACATTATGGATCCTCTTGTTAGAGTCTTGAAGATAGTGGCCAGGATAAGAAACCTACACAATCTATTATATATGAAGCTATGGATAGAGCAAAATTGGTATAAAGCATCAAATAAGAACTGGAAGAAGTACTGGGATATCATTGATAGAAGATGGGAGGGACAATTGCATAGACACTTGTATGCTGCTGGTAATTCATTTGCCTAGAAATCATATTTGTTGACTAGAAATTGAAACTGTCATATCATAACAATCGTGTGCTTACATTATTGCAGCATATTTTTTAAATCCAGCACTCCAATATTCAAAAAACTTTTCTACACATCCAGAAGTGAGATATGGATTAAAGGAGGTCATTAAAAGATTGAAGCCAGATTTGAATAAACAAGCAAGAGCTATTAATGAGGTAATAATAATTTATTTATTTCATCGATATAATGTTATGCAAATATTAACACTTGTGATGTGTTCTCACAGATAAAATTATTTGTGGATGGAGTTGGAGAATTTGGAAGCTCACTAACTAGAAGAGCAGTGCAACAATCTCTTCCAGCTGATGGTGGATTAATTATGGCGAAGCAGCTCCCAATCTGCAGAAAATTGCCATCAAAGTTTTAAGCCAAACATGTTCTTCATCGGGTTGTGAAAGAAATTGAAGCACGTGGTCGCTAATTCATACAAAATTGCGCAACCGGTTGGCAATGAAAAAGTTGCATAAACTAGTATTTGTGCATTATAATATGCGGTTGCGAGTAAGAAACTTGACATGCAAAAGCGACACTGATGATTATTACAACCCAATTGATCTGAACAATATTTCAATGATGATATTTTGGATGAGTAGATTCGTGAGGGAGAACAGCCGATGTTACCACCAGATGACTTATGTTGGTTAGATGAAGGTATTCGTCGTACTGACGAAAGTGGCGGTGATGATGGTGATGGCGGTGATGATGACGGCGGTGATGATGGTGGTGAGGGTGATGGCGGCGGCGGTGATGGTGGTGAGGGTGATGGCGGCGGTGATGGTGGTGATGGTGGTAATGGTGAAGAGACTCATGGTGTTGGTGGAAGCCAACGAGATGATGCTTTAACATGGGATTCAGAATATTATGCCACACAAGATACAGATCATGGAGGCCGGGCGGGGATTTCACAACAGCGTAGGCATTTGGATCAGTTGGTCGAATTCAGTTCTAGCGATGATTATTCGAGTGGACATGATAACTACTCACATGGTCATCATAGTCTTGAAGGCCATTTACAGGGGTTGGGTTGACATCTGGCCAATATATCTGGCACTGATTATTCTAGCACTGGTGAATACTCTACTAGCAGCACTGAATATCGAGGTTTGGGTATTATCACCATGGAGCTGATATTGCACAACCCCTACCGCCATATTACTCTGATAGTGGATCCTCTGGCCAATCATCTCAGCCTACAGGATCTCACCCACAAACATATTATTATCCTTATAGAAACTATATGCTGGTTTCTATACTTATCGCGGGGATGATGATAATGATGATTTTGAGCCTCCTCGTAATTCAATGTGAAAATGACTATATTAGCAGGTACTTATGAATTATTTTGTGCAATTTACTATATATGCATGTATTTTGATATTTTTCTACCGACGACGCTTGCATTTATGCTTTCACGTTATGTTTTGAGTATTAGGTGATATGTTTTGAATATGATGATGCATGAATTTTGATGTTTACATTTTTTTATGATTTGTCATGATTTTTTCATAATTTTTTGGCGTTCTATGTAGCGTTTTGTGCGTATCGTCCGAGTCCGATCCGAGTCGCCGAGACCGATCCGTCTCGGTGCCGCCGAGTCGGCGGCCGAGACCGAGACTTTGAACCATGGTTTCAGGATCCGATTCAAGTCTATACAAGACGAACAACCACGCTTATGTGCCACAGCCAGCCTCAGTACCAAGTCTTGCGCAAGAATCAAGTGAGACTGTCATCGCTCAATTACCTGGTAATTATACTCCTAATAATTCTCATTGCACTTTGAAAAAGCAAACGTACTTGTACTCAATATCTCTTTTTCAATTTCATTTCTTATTCTCATTTATCTTTCTTTCATTCATTTATTTCTTCTTTAAACTCATACTCGATTCCCAAGAATGTTTCAAAAGCACTGTCTATCCCACATTGGACTCAGGGATGTAAGAAGAGATAATGGCCTTAGAGCATAATAGGAGTTGGTCACACTTCCACCAAGAAAGAAACTGTAATACCCGTATTTTGTAATACATGATTTAATAACAATAACTGTATTTTAAATGTATACATATATATATATATATATATATATTATTGCATTAATTATTGTTTATTACCTTATGTGTTAGAAAAATGAATTGTATTAATCAAGTTTATCATTATAAATAATTATATTATTATTACTAATATGTAATTAGTATTATTTATACCTTCATTTCATTTTACTTTATTTGTTCTCTTTCTTTAAGCCCTAGGCCCAATTCAATTTCTTCTCCCTATATTATTTTTTTTATCAATTTTCCTTATGCCCATACACCCTAGCCCATGACCCAAAAGCCCACAATCCTAACAACTCAAATCTTTATCCCAACAAACCAAATCATAATCTAATCCTAACCCTAATGATCTTCCTTCCCTTCCCTTCACAGCCGTACTTCTCCCCATCTTCATCCCCGATCACAACTCTCCAACACAACAACCGCCCCAAGCATGGCCGGCGGTCCCCTCCTCCGGCATGATCCCGGCAACACCCCCATGGCCTTGGCGAGAGCTTCTTCACCTCGCAACCTCCCACCATGATCACGTTCTCCTCAGCCCCTTGCCGCACGCTTTGCGAGGCCCCCCAACTGGAGCTCCATCACCCCATGGTCGAGCACCCCCATAGCATAGCAGCCCCCCACATCCTCCTCGGCATCCTCCCTGGCCTGCTCAAGCTGCCACGATCACCGCCGAAGCTTCCCTCTTCCTCCTCTTCATCATGGACGGCAACATCACCAGGCCGAGCCATCTCCATTCCCTTGGCCAGGTCGCGCCTTCTCCATTTCCTTCTCCGCCGGAGCATCACCCCGGAGCTGTCGGACTTATCCGCGACCTCCGGCCTACTCCTCCCCTCCTTCTGTGGCCTCCGCCTTCTCCGGCAAGCTCCATCATGGCTTGCCCACACCATGCATCTTCCTCTCACTCTCAGGTTCATATTTCCTCTCTTTCTATACATATATTTGCAGTATGAGTGTGTTTTAATTAATGGAAGTGTGTATGCGTGTGTGTGAGTGTTGTGTGTATGTTGTATGTTGTGTTGTGTATGCGTGAATGTGTGCATGTGTGCGTGAATTAGATTGTGTGTTGAGTGCACATGTGTGTAATTATGTGCATATATTGTATGTGTTAATTGCATGGTGTATAGGTGTGTGTTTATGCGTATGCATGTGTGGATATGTATATATAATATGTATGTATATAGTATGTGTATGTGTATGTATGGGTATATATTATATATATGGGTGTGTTTGTTAATGTGTGCATGTGTACTGTGAGTGTAATTATGTAAGTGTGTATGAGTATATATATTATGTGGGTATGATTGTGTGTTGCAGTGATTGTTGATCTGTTCGTGCGATCCGAACCCGTAACAGAAGACCGGGACCCGATTCAGATTTGTGCCCGTTATGGACCCGATACCCTGTCGATTCGAATACTGACCCATGCAATGATCTAGATATCCGTACCGGTTCGTGTAGTGAAGACCAGAAGACGATTCAGATCTAAAACCACGTCATTTTGTGTGAGTATCTGTTCTTATGTTATTTCCTTATTTATTATAGTCTGTACGCATTTATATGTTACTCGTATTATTTCATGTGATCGTCTGATATATTTTACCAGTGTGATTATGTGTATTAATTAATGAGACATTAGTGAGTGTTACCCTATTTATTTAGTTGATATGAGCATTTATCAGCATCATTTCATGTGTAAAGGATTACTACTTTTGATTCCAGATTGTAGATACTTTAGATTGTGACTCGAATTGATGTTGAGATTGGCCTGGTTCATGTTAGTGGATAAATAGTATATTTATTTGAGGTATTTATCGGACATTTATTTGGTGATTATTTAGACAGGAATTTATTTGAATATTGAGGATGGAATAAACATGATGTTACTTTATTAAGATGACTGATCTTCTTGATGCATGAACTTATATGGATTCAGTTAGAGTTAGAATAGACCTGAGATTTATATTCTTTGCATTGCATCTTGATCAGTATATAAATGAGACTGATTTTGTTAGATTATCATCAGGTGTTGTGCGTATATTTACCTCTGATATCGTTGTGTAACATGATCTTGATTTTTGATTATTGAAGCAAGGATTTCCGAATTTATCCTGATTACATTAATTGAATATTGATGATCTTATTGATATTGACTATTAAATGTAGAGACGATCTAGATACCATATTGACCGAGGATGTTACATTCCATAGTTATGATCTTGATTGGATTGGATAGCGATGATCAGTTAAATGTGATAAAAATACATTTATTTTCAGATTGTTGAGACTTAGTTACACCAGTGACTTAAAGAGTGGATATGTCGATGACTTTAAGGATCAAAGTTGATTGAATATTTTGCCCTGGATTATTCTGTTCATGCCTGCATGTCATTACTCATGCTGAACTTCATGATACCACTTGAAAAACTTGACCGATTATACATGACATCTACCTGATACTATACTGTCCATGTTACCTTAGTTGCTGGAAAAATATTGTTCCACGATAACAATATCGTCCTGTTTATCCTATTCACAGACATCATTTATCCTGATTACACTGTTAATGTTATGTTACCGTCATCGAGTTATCCGAGTGATTTAGGTAACATGTACTTAAATTAACCTTGATAAACTAATAACATGATATTAAACTTACACCGAGACTGGAGAAATTGATGGAGGAGACAATGTATGTATTTTAGGTGGACTTAGAATATAGGTTGCGTAGCTGAAAGAGAGTTCTATTGCAGTATTCCCGCAGGGTGACAGACACCCCGTCATGTTCCTATTCTTATCCTGTTATACATGTTATACATGTTACCTGAATTGTTATACATGTTACTTGACTACCTTGAGGTAGGGCCTGGTTCAGTGTCAGGAGTCTAGGTTGTGGTTCCGGGTATGTACGGGACCCACTTAAAACACAAACAATGTCTCCAACCGATCAGTTTCAATAACATAGGACCTTAATCGGCATGTGTGGTAGGCGTAGTATGGGATGTGTCTATTACATGTGGCAATCGGTGTTCGCTGACATAATTAATTATCATAAACTGTGTATACTGTACTGTTATTGATTTAATATATTGTGACTGATTGTATTCGCCTGATACATGTATGTTATCTTGGACACCGCTGACACATATGACTAGATCACACATCCGATTCTAGTACCAAATGCTCTTATTACTGTCATTTATGTTTTGCATGTCATTTCAGTCCTATTTTATTCTATATTATCATCATATGCCCACACATGTTATATGCACATACACCTTCCTCTTTATTCTTAGACATTCATTAGGAGTTCTGACTCCCTGGATTTGCAGATCCAGATCTTTGCATGTTATCTTACTGATCAGGTATTTGGAGAGGATCACAGGCATCTCGAGGAGTCTTGAGTTCTCTCTATTCGTTTACTGGTATTCTCAGTTTCTTTTATTCTGTTCTTTCTTGATTTTCGATATATTGGACTCATTGTTTGTTCTATTCCTTTATTCATCTGTTATCATGTGTGGTCATTCATATATTATATTGCAGTGGTTATCATGTCATCATAGTTGATTGATATAACTTGTTCAGGTTACTTTAGGCTTAGCGTGTATACGTGGGGTATTCTCCTCGCATATATACGTCCCCGATTCTCGTCGCGACTCCGTTTCCAGTATTTTGGGAAGTGAGGTGTGACAGAAACCGTTGAGTGCAAATGGATTTACACTGTCAAGTTAAAACTAGATGGATCTCTAGCTCACTTATAGGCGAGATTAGTTGCTAAAAGTACAGGTGTATGGACTGAATTATGTGAATACCTTCTCCCTGGTCGCGAAGAGGACATGTGTGGATCCTCATGTCATTAGCAGCAACATTCCATTGGCCACTTCATCAGTGTACATCAAAAATGCCTTTCTCAATGTATTCTTGATGAGGAAGTTTACATGGAGCAACCACCAGGCTTTATTGCTCAGGACGAGTGCGAAAGTTTGCAGGTTGAAATCACTCTACGATCTGAAATAGTCTCTGAGAGCCAGATTGGGTGCTTTGCATTAGTGATTCAGGAGCTTGATCGTTGTCATGCTGAGAAAGATCACTATGTGTTTTCACGGATACAGCATGAGAAGAGGATCATGCTAGTTGTGTATGTGGATGATATTGTGACCATAAGAAGATGGCACAAAGGGGATTGACAGCCTGAAGAAGTACTTACAAAAACACTTTCAGACCGAGGATCTTGGATCCCTGAATTACTTCTTAGGCATTGAGGTGGTCAGGTCCAAGAAGAGTATTTTTTATTACAGAATAAGTATGTAATTGACTTGCTTTCGGAGGCCAGGATGCTAGGATGCAGGACTATTAATTCTCTGATGAATTGAAACACGAAGTTGCTATCAGATCAGGGGGAGCTTCTAGAGAATGTTGTGAGGTCAGGAGATTGGTGAAAAAATTGAACTACCTGACCATGACCAGACCGAATATCACATTCGCAGGCAGTGTAGTAAGTCAAGTTTTGTCAGCATCAAGGCTCCCCACTTGGAGGCAGTAATGATGATTTTGAGGTATCTGAAGAAAGCTCCAGAGAAATGACTTCTCCATTCAAATCAACGACACACCCGAGTAGCATTCTTCTTAGATGTGGACTGGGCAGGTGCCTTTTTGATAGGAGGTCGACCACAGCATATTGTGTCTTTCTTGGAAGAAATCTTGTGTCATGAAAAAGCAAGAAGCAGAGTGTGATCTTTTGGTCCAGTGCAGAGTCAGAGTACAAGGCAATGGCAAATGTGACATTAGAGCTAATCTAGATTAGAGATTTATTGATATAGGTTGGTTTTCATCCTGAGTATCCCATGAGACTATATGGTGACAATAAGGCGGCAATTCACATTGCTAAAAATGTTGTGCTTTATGAGAGAACCAAACACATTGAGGTTGATTGTCATATAGTTCGTAAGAAGCTTGAGGAAAAGATCGTTGTGGCGAAACATGCATCATCAGGTCACAAGTCAGCAGATCTTCTTACCAAACCACTTGGTATAATAAAGATTTTATTTGTAACAAGCTGAGTATGTATGATATATATGCTCCAACTTGAGGGGGAGTGTTGAGAGACTCTGTGTATTGGTTTTAGTCCCATATTGTCTGTGAGACTCGATGTACTTTATATTGATTATTATATATAGACCAGGGTATAAAGCCGAGACCTCATCTCTTTCTTCAAATCTCTGATACTAATTTAACAAGAATAAACACAACAGGATAAAATATGTTAGATACTGTGTTGAATTACATTGATTATATCATCACTTATGGATTTTCCCTGAAAAGGTAAACTTCCACAATCTAACAAACTGAACCAGAAACGGTTGAACTTTCACAATTGTCATGGGACAGAAAATAGAAAAGGAAGGTAAGGTTAATCTGCAATGGACAGTTGAGCTAGACTGTAAGCTAAGGTATTTTTCCATGCAGATATTCCTCATAGAGGATGGAGTATTGAATAAAAGTATTATCTATTTCACAAAGAAAAATACAAATCTTACTTCTTCCATCACTAGCTTGACAGATTCGCTTATAATATTCATTAATCTGTCATCATCTACACCACAGTCCCGGATTTCTTGGATAGGAACATCACCAACATCAGTTAAGACACGAGGATCATTTAATTCTTTGCCTGCATAACCAGAAAAAATAATATCATTTGAGACATTAAAATTCATAGCTCAGGAACTGCAGGAAAAGTAAAAAAATTTAAATAGAATATTATAATACCTTTATAAATACCATATATGTGGAGTAAACTGGCAGCCATATCATGCTAAGTGTTTTGATAAACTGATGTGCTAAATGCATTGATGGGCTAGGTTAAGGCTTTGATTGAATCATGTGCTATATATCAAATAGGAAAATATGCTAAAATGCCATGTAGATTGCCCTGGGCATTTCTGATTGTGCATATTGCATCTTCTTATTTATTAAAACTCTCGGATTGTTGATCTATGATAAATTGGATAAGAGTTAATATCAACAAACTAAATTTTATATGTTTTAACTCATCTTTGTAATGAACAAAAACATCAGAAAAAGGCACTGTATTAACAGAGTATCAAATCCCTACAGTTCTACTGAAAATAATCTTTATAGTGCATAGCTAAATCCTGATTGGATCATGAGCCTTTGTACGATTACACCTATACACGTTGGGCCTTGAGTCGTTATGCAATTTGATATATCGAACTATGAATCTTTGTACAAACCAAGGCCTATATAAAGGATATATACCAGAATTTTCATAAAGCAAAATTAAATTGGATAAAGTTTTCCGGATTCCTTCATCTTCTTGGTGAGATCCAAGGAAATTACAGTGAGAATATTGAGGAGCTTTTTATTGTGAAGCTAGAAGACAAGCCTAGGAGCGTATTTCATGAGAACACGGCAAGGCCCTAAGGTTCACTATGGAGTCAGAGGTTCTGCAGTAATCCTGTTCCTATAGCCATAGCCTTCTTACAAGATCTTATTTTATCATCGTTCTCAATAATAAAGGTCATTTAGAACATAGTTGGGTGGAAAGGTGTTGGTTCTGAGTGCGAGGACAGTAGTGTGTAAAAAGAACTATAGTTCTTTCTACTACACTGGCTAGTATTGGATACTATTTTTTATTATATAAACTTGTATTGTATACGAATATAGGCTTCATGTAGATCAAATTACAATATGTACATATATATATATTAGATGTACATATAGATAGGACTTTAATTTATTTTTTATTTTGATTCCCAATCTCAAAAAACATGTCACGCTGCTTGAGAGCAATTTTTGTCTGTCTCCCATCATTCCTTTAATAGACTGTACTCTGCAGTTTCCACAATCTTCTGAAATATATCAATATCAGATACAGTCTAGAACCTATTGCATTTACTGAGTGCACATCTGAAGCATGATATGTGTTTGTATTCTACATCTTTATAGATCCATGACTGCCCTCGACAATGAACCAGAAAATATCAGAAACTTCAAAGGAAAAGAAGTTTCTGACTGTGTATGAAAGAAATCATGAACAGTGCCATGTTTATGCAAGTAAAATCTTGTATAGGAATATTAAAGACTCGAACATGGCAACACCTATTGAGGGCCTGAGGCAAATAGCGACTCTTTGATAATCTTCCAAGGTTAGGAGAAGTATGTTCAAACCAAAAGCCTAAACAGACAAGCGAATCAAATGTACAACTAAATCTGATTTAACTGACTCCTCCATTTGGAGACATAACTTTTTAGGAACCATTAATCAACGGTTACATATCAAATCTCAATGAGACATTAAGTAGATAGAAAGATTGCTTTGATGATGTTTCGAACATTTGGAAATGAGCAATGATATAAGAGAAGAATTGCATAATGTATGTAAGGAATAAGCAAACCCATATCTCCAGTCATGCGTTCCTTAGTTCAATTTCTCAATGAAAGGACAGATTGTACCTATCAAAATAAAGAAACAAGCCTTCTGATTACCCAAAAACTGGATGCCTAAGGCAATAGATATCAGAGGCATGTGTTTTGTTGTTGTTGTTGTTGTTGTTGTTGACAATTTGTAACTCTAAGGCCTTGTTTGGCTACAAGAGTGAGTTGGTGTTAACTCCTAACTCTTGCCAAACAAGCATTTTTTTTCCAGAGTTGAGAGAAGAGGAGTAGAGGGTGATCTAGGATTTTTTTGAAAAGATTTTATGCAATTTTCCCCTACTTTTTGGGGCAAAACCTAACTCTTACACCAATTGGTGCAAGAGTTAAATCCCAAGTCCTTTTGGAGTTGTTTACGAAGTCCAAATTCCTAACTCTTGTAGCCAAATAAGGCATAAGCTGATTTAAATAATTTCTTGCAAAATGCAAATCATTAAGAAAAAACAACACAAAATACATCATAAATTGTGAAAGAAACTGTTTTCTATGAGCATGATGAATATATCAACCACCATATATTGAAAGCAACTGTAAATTTGGTAAGACTTGGACATCAGATGCTAATCATGGTTTCCATCTCGGTAGATAATCTAGGTAACCCAACATTGAGACTTGAAACAAAGTCAAATAGTGACCTGAGATCATGTCATATTGAACAAGATAACCCTAAGAAAAGTTTTCAGCTTTGAAACGGTTAGTATCAGACCATCTGCACTTCCATAAACATTTCACCATAAGCCTGATGTTTCACATGGATATATAACCGACCAATTTACATGTGTTTCAGTTATTTTGGCAAATTATAAGTAAGAGAGTATCGTCATTTAAGATTTTGTTGAAGTCTCGTTGAGTTGTTTGTTGATGGCTGGCATCATCTCTTTCCTATATGCAAAGAAAGAGGAAGGTGTATAGTTGGCTTTCTATTGTATGAACCCTTAAAAGTGGGGTTGGGGGGGGGGGGGGGGGGGGAGGGACAGATGTGGCCACTTCAACATGGCGGAGAAAACTGATCACGCCACATACTTTAGAAATGAGAAAAGAAAAGAAAACTGATCACGCCACATATAAACCCCCGGATGTAAGACGAGAGAATCGCAATCACCTTCAAGCTAGAAATTGGAAACTAAAGTTTGAAACAAATAGAAAAGAGAAATTAAAGTTTAGAGATAAGAACCAAATAAATTTGGGCTTCAAACCCGTTACACCATGGCTTCACACCACAATCTCAAGAACTCAAGGCTCAAGAAATATAAACTGAAAAAGTTTTATTAATCATTGTATAGTGAAAAAAATGTACTAAGGCCTATTTATAGGCTTTACAAAAAGACACTACTCAGATATAACCGATGTGGTACTAAAACACAATAAAAGTAACAACTAGACTCAAAGTAAACTAAGACAATAGAAGACAACTAGCACTTGTGTGATGTCCCCATCATTTCCTCGAGTGGGGAAAACCCTATCAAGTGAGGACTCTCCTCACGAAGCATCTCAATCGGGCCAAGGTGGTGACCGTGGCAGCAGTTCTAGTGCATCACATCGACCAAGATGGTGGAGGTGGAACTGGTTCTCGTGACAAACCAACTGCAGTCCATGGTAGCTCGAACAGACATCTGTAGCATAGCAAGGCAACTGAGCTCCACTGAAAACTAACCTATATGCCAAGGCATCAATCTCCTGTGAACCTGCATCCTGTAGAAAGATCTGCAATGTGTCGTACACATCAGTCGATCTCAAGAAAACGAGGCCCTCATAGCTACCAAAGGTGGTACTAGCTCCAAAGAAGGCTCTGCTAGAAGATCTAAACTCATTAGGAAGCACTTAAACTTCTGTGGACAGGGAGGAAATCTCTTCTTGCAGTGGTACCAACTCAGCAACAACTTCTGACTCTGATTCTGAATTTTCAATAACCTCTACCGCCTTACTTTCTAGAATCTTCATCATGCTAACGAGGATCTCCTTACATTCAGCGATCAGATCACTGAATTGTGGGCTCTCGAGGTGTGGAGCATACCGAGTACAAAGAAATTCTTGTAAGACCAACCAATCTCGACAGTTGATATGACTGTCTCCCACCACTAATAAGCTTCTCCAGCCAGCATCATTTGAGCATAGTGACACTTCTACTCAGGTGTCAAGGAAAAATATCTAAAGAAATCTTCAATTGATTTTCTCATTTTTCTTACCCATCATGATCATTAGAACCCGAAAAATACAGAAAAGTTGTATACATGTCCCTTTCAACCTTCTTTTCATCGCCATCAGTATACATGTATTTACCACAAAAGTAAAATCACATGAATAAAATTCAGGGCATAAAAATCAGATATTATGCAAGAATCTCAGTGGCTCGAACTGAACTAAAAACGAGCAGAAAATTTGACCTGAAATGCTAATTTCTACTAAGGGACAGTACTGGCACCAAACACGGGCTCGTGGAGGTCGGATCTGTATTCAAATACTACAAATTCTCTTCAATGGCTTCATGACTCAGTCACGAACTCAACGCTTTGAACAGAGCTCGAAACGGACTCCGAACGGGCGAGAAATAGGCTATGGACTGAGGCTGTGTTGGGTGCTAGAATAGTAGAGCTGACAGAGGCTAAATGAGCTGCTAACGTCAGCATGGAGCTACTGACGTCAGTGCGGCTTGGATCGGAGCCGCAGCTCTGGTCGGCTAGATCTGAGCCGACGGCTCGGGTTCGGCTCGAAATCGGCTCGACGAGCCGATGACGTCAGCAGTTAAGCGGGTCGAATCCAAGTCGCAAGCGAGCGGGTCTCTTAGCGGGTTTGACAATTTAAACCCAATATCTATTGAATGCGGGTTTTGAAACTATTAAACCACACCCGCTCCCCTCTTCTCCACCACCCGACACTGCTAGGGTTCAAAACCCTCTCCGATGGCGGCGATGCGAGGAGACCTGTTCGACGACAAGAATGCAGCGAGATCTGGACGTCGATGAGTTCTGTTGTCGACGAACGAGTGAAGACGATGACCACGGAGTCGAGAATGGAGGGGAAATTTTTTGTGGGGATTTGGTGGAATTGTGCTAGGATGGCAGCGGTGGGGTAGTTGACGTGAGGTTGGTAGCGGGGTGGGTTCTGTTGGAGGTGTTGATGACAGAAATGATGATGATGAAGAGGCTGATGTTGATGGAGATGATGAGGATGAGTTTTGATGGGCATTGATGATGATGGTGATGATGAACGATAGAGTTGGTGGCGAAGATGATGTAGGTGGTGGTGGCGGAGGGAGAGGGTGGCGTCGGCTTCGTCTTGGGCTGCAATTGAGAAAGGGGAAGGAGATTGGGTTTTGTAGTAGTAAGAAGTAGAAAGGAAGAAGATGAACAATCCAATTTTGATTTTTCTTGGATTTTCGAAGGGATTTTGGTGGAATTTTGCTACAGTATTTTTTTTAAGATCTAGAACTGGTTTTGAACTAATCTAGGGTTTGGAGGAGATGAAAATGGAGAAGAAAATATTGAAGATTAGAACCAAGAGCTCTGATACCAAACTGATGTAAGACAGGAGGATCGCAATCACCTTCAAACTAGAAATTGGAAACTAGGATTTTGATAAGAAAAGAGAAATGAGATATTAGAGTTTAGAGATAAGAACCGAATATATTTGGGCTTCGCACTCTTTACACGACGGGCTTCACACCCCTTACGCCACGGGCTTCACATCCCAATATGAAGAACCCGAGACTCAAAAAATATAAACTGGAAAATCTTTTAATCATTGTTTACTGAATAAAAGGTACTGAGGCCTATTTATAGACTTTACAAAAAGACACTTCTCGGATATAACCGATGTGGTACTAAAACACAATAAAACCAACAACTACACTCAAAATAAACTAAGACAACAAAAGACAACTAGCACTTGTGTGATGTCCCCTCATCACCCCCTCTACAAAAAAACATAAAATGAAGTTTATATTCAAGACCTCAAAAATAAAAGTTTCCATGAAAACTATCATGCATTAAATGTATGAACAAATCTCAATAATGTCAGAATATATAATATCTTCTTAAAGATGTCTTTCCACTATTACATTTCTTCTGTTAAGTTGGATATTTGAATAGTTAAATGTACCACATGACCGTTTGCATGTGTCTTCTTTGCATACACAAGTCAACAATGGAAATTCATAAGTCCAACTTTAAGTTTTACTGCACATGTAGTGCAGGCGACGAAAGAATCCAGTAAATCTACATCTCTAAACTACTTTGAGATATACCAAATTTATAAAGTTGTAAAACCTCAGACAGGTAAACTAAAAAACTAGTTATGGAGCAGTTTTACATAAAATCTTCTTCAGAAAGAAGGAAAAGGCAGAATGCTCCAATTTATTCCATTTTGCGCAGGGTTCTGCCTTAGGACATGCATTAAAAGTCACTTCTTTCCATCTTCCAAGTTTTTCAGATCTGCATTGCAAGCTGCATCAGCAGTAAGAAACAGTATACATGCAGGCATTCCTTTATTTACAGACAAAGGGAGTACAAAAAATGATAAAGTATAAACCATGCACAAAACCTACTCTAACCATACAAAATATAGCTTTTTTTTTTTGAAAAGTGTCAGAATTCATCATCAGATCAGACAGTGCACTGAAAAAAATCATGCATTCATTAAACATAGTAATTAAAATGTAAAATATTAGATTTTTAACAATTGTTGCACAACACAAGTCATTGTTGATGCTATATAGGTTTAAAATATAAAAGAAAATGCAGCAGAATCACTAGACTAATCTCAGAGATGCTAGGGTCAGTTGTGGAGTGCAACTTGACATCGAGAAAGCTTTACAAAAAGAAATTAACCGAGTTTCTGTGAGCAACTGGCAACCTGTCAAAAAAACCTCTAAAATGCAGTACTAATTTCTCAGGATTTTCCATAAAACCTTGACGGGTAATTGACAGTTAATTAGACCTAACTTTTTGGTCACATAGTTTACACACGTGGAAGTTGGAAACCAACCTCTATCCACAGCCAGGAAAGATTGTAGACATAGAAATATGGTGATAAGGTTTCTTAGGGAATCAATTTCACCTCTGAGGCACAATGTAAGACAAAGTCAAACAAAATTACATTTCTTTAATTATATGTTTAGTATCAAATAACAAAACCACTTGCAATGCGTCAAGTCATGTTACGCATGGGAAAAATTCTATTACCTTCTTCAGTGCTAGAGTTTGTGCTACCACACCAGATAGCTTCCCTAATGCGAGGCGGAGCAAAAGCAGGGCCCTGTAGGAAAGATGAGTTGTGACCTAAAGGAACTCCAAGTAGTGATGCTGAAGCTTTAACACCTCCAAAGCCCGTAGTAGTTCTCCCTAGAAAGGAAAAGGACTGATGATTGGTTTTATTCAATTTATAAATGACAGGTGAGAAAAGTACTTTATTAAAGACAATATGATAAAATGCTAAAAAATTACAGAGAGAACCTACTGTTGTTTAAGATTTACAGGGCCTTCCTTACTAGATGTGCACTTCAAAATTAGGTGTGTCAGTGGGTGCGGTTTTTTTTTTTTTTTTTTTTTTTTTTTTTTGGGGGGGGGGGGGGGGGGGGGGGGGGTTCATTCTTGTTTTATAAGAAGATTCCAAGCCCTTAAGTTCAGAGTTTGAATATCCTTATTGCAAGCTCAGAGAGGCACATCAGTTCTTATCGAGAAAATGGATATGCACAGTAGAAAAACTGTGTTATTGCGGCATTAATCCTAGATTATATAGAGTTTTTTCTTCAAACAAGTACATAACTCGGGGAAAGTATAATCTACCATAGAATATCTGATTTGATCAACTGTCAAAATAATTGACACAATTCATAAAGAAACCTACCAAACGTCAACTTGAACTAAAAGCACTAGAAAAATAACATTACGTGATAAATTAGATATTGATACACGGAACAATAGAGTTTGTTGTGGGGATGTGAAACATAAATTTTAGGGGCTCCTACTCTATCGGACATCAAATGAACATTGGATTATAAGGACTTACTGTGTTCATTTACTACCTCAGTAGGGTTGGTTGGTGTAATTACTCTGTGGGTGGAAATCCGCTTCCGTTTCACTACTGCATATCTATAAACAGTATAACAAGCCAACCCTTTACCCTGGTTTCGTTTTATCAGCAGGTTCAGCACTAGGAAGTCACGTGACTTTCAAATATGAAAAAAAGGGTAAAAGTGGGGATTTTTAAAAAAATGATCTTAAGACCTAATCGCTTGTTATTTCCACTGATTTGAAGGCTTTACGATACCCATTAATCATGCATGTCTGAGAAATGATAGAAATAATCTTCCTACAACTTGACCAAATGAAAAAAATGTCAACAAAATTTTATGTCTAGAAAATGACACAAATGTATGGAAATAATATGATTTTATATGACATCTAAATTGAACTCTGAACCAAAAAAAAAAAGAGAAGGATCAAAATTATATGATTGTTGGAGAAAATTGACAGAAATCAAAAGCCAGGGGAATTAACATACCTTCAGCAGGATCAGTTTTGGCTTGAGCTTGAGCAGAGGATCTCCAACAGACAACAAAAAGAAACAGAGGAGAAAGCAAGAGAGAAACAGAGATTGAGGAGCGGAGAATAGAAGAGAGAGATGTTAACACACACATCTTTGGTTCTTGCTCTCTTTTTGGTAGAAGGAATTTAGTCAATGATTTATATAAGAGAGGAGTTTATAGGAGTGGGTGGGTTTCAGGGGCGGCTCAATTTCTAGGAAGACCTTAGGCGAAAATTTCAAATGGGCCCTTTTAAAATATACTTTAAAAAGTAATTAATATTAACTAATATTTTATTTAATTAATATTTTATTGAAAAATAATTCTTCTAGCTTTTAAGATGCAAAATTTTTAATCAAGTTTTTGTATTCAAGTTTTTCTAATGTATCTTTTTGCTCACATTGAATTCCACCACTGCACCAAAACTTTTAGTAATGATGAGGCTAGGACACATATGGTTAGCTACTACATAAGGAGCTCTACGTGAGAGAGAAAAGACTCGAAGGTGTGTGTCATGCATAGCATAGAAAGGTGGGGTAGTGGAGCCAATAGCTCATCATTCATTTTATCAGTGTATCTCTTCTCATAGAAAGAGAGATTCTAACCCATGTTATATTGCTCCACCATTAGACAATGAATACACTCAAAATGCACTCACTTCTCCACCATGGCAGAAGGGATATACTCAGATATAGATTCACGGACTAGAGAAGCAATTCTACCTCTTGTGAGCATCTCTCTTTCCTAATCCTATTAATCTTGACATACATCATATCTTTCTCATATTTGGTGCACTTCAAAATATCCCCCCAAATCCACTGTAAATAGCACAATCCCACTCCCAAAAGCCCACACCAAAAATAAATCATTTTTCCATGGTCACCAGGTTTGGCTTTGCTTGGCCTTCTTTTGCTAGGAAATTGCATGGCAGAAACATCAGAGATTGAAAAGATTTAGAGTGACCACCGCCCATGTGAGCTGATTTTAAGAGGATGCTCAAAGATTCCAGAGCCAGACATTGATTTGCCGCCTCCCTCCAAACCATGGAGCAGGGGATGTGATAATTGTGATTATCATCTATATTTTGTACCATTTTTGTACCTCTTTTGTTACACATTTAATGCTGCATGAGTATATTTTCTTATGTTTATGCAGAAATTAGGTCAAGAGCAAAAATTAGAGAAAAGATGTGTGAAAAAGCGAAAAAAAAATGTTAAAAAGATGATTGCAGCAGTATATTTCAACATCCAGACATCCAGATACAGAAAAGACTGGCCAACAAAGACTACACAACATATAAAAAGAATCCCAAAATTAAGGGTCAAAAGTCAAAGTCAAACGGCTGCCCAACCATTAACTTCAGCTACGCAGCCGTGCACTGTTCAAAACAGAGAACAAAATCAGATTCAGATTGGACACGTTTTAGTATTTTGATCAAAACTTTCGCTACAGGAGTTCAAATACGATGATTCAAGATGCTACAGAAAGATAATTGGAAGGGATATATTTATTATGTTGACAACTTTTTCCAGCAGTCATTTGGTGCCCGTTTTCAGTAATCAACGCCAGGTGGCTGCAATCCATTCTGAATTGAATTCCCACATTGAGTTGAAGTTGGATTAGAAGTTCTATTGTATTTCTTATTGTAATTACTCTGAGGTCTATATAAAGGGTTGCAATCTCTGTAATTGTATCATCTCATCATAGAAACAAACTTTATATTAGGCTTCAATTTCTTAATGAAATATTGGCTTTTGGAGAAGAAATTTTGCGTATCGAAGTTGAAGAAGAACGGCGAGGAAGCATCATCTAGGGTTTCCTAAATTGATATTTTCTAATCTCTTTCTTCTTTTATTTTATTATTCAATGAAGTTCATATTGACTGGCATCTTTTGTATCTCTTCTAATATGAACTAATTCTCCATAGTTAGGACAATGATGTAGGTTAAATATTATGACAATATAATCTTATTGTTTTGTGCTATTCTACTATTTTTGCTCTTCAAGTTTAATATTTTGCATGTTAAGTTTTTATTCCCGAGTTTCTTGTTAATAATTGGTGACCAACAATTACATGGATGGTTAGGATTGAGACCAAGAGGAGATAACCTAGCGTAGCATCATAGGAAATAAAACGCCCAATCCCGCGGGTAAAGAGACGTTACTGCGACGTATATACGCGGGGCGAAAAAACTCACATATATATGCCAAGTACAGGCAAGAATTAGAGTACAAAGCACAGTGGTAATATACACTCCAGCAATAATAGCACAAGTACACAGTTATCACAGAGCATGATACAATATTTCAAGAATATTAGATCGCCAAGAAGCAAAAAAGCATGATTTGCAATATAAAAAGACTGAAAAATACTCACGAGCAGCAAGATGAGAATCTTGCGTGCGATCAAGGGGCTGGAAGAAAAGGGGCTCCGAACAAACAACTGCTAATCTGTTCTTCCACTGCGCGCTCTGATCAACAACAATAAGGCCACCATGATCCAGACTCCTGGATCTGGACATGAAGGTCCAGGGTTGTCGAAAAATAACCCAGGAGTACATAAGATGAAGCCAAGTGGCGTGCTCAGGCAGCCGCATGTGTACATGATCAAGTGATGTGGTTCAGGCATGCAGGTATAGAAAATGACTAGTAACATAAATGAAAATTAAAGAATCAGTAGTAAATTTGAAATCAAGTAAGTGCATGTGTATCGATAAATCTGAATTGGAAAACATGCATAGAAAACGGGTGTCGAGAGCATAAGTACACATAAGCAAGCAATGTCGGCACAAGTCAGTAAACAAGAGATTAGAAAATCCCGTGTAATAACCTAGAAATCACATATAGTAAAACAAAAATGTCCAGCTCAAGTCATATAATATGAATTGTTGAATTATAATAATAGGGCAAGTCACGCGCAAGGGTAAATTAGTATGTTGCATTTAAGTTATCCAATAATAATCATCGGTACCGTCTGATTTCAATCATCCCCCTACCAGCGTCACCAATCACTGACAGTTCATACTAGAGTTTGTGCTTTAGTAGAACTCACTCGGATCTGATATGGATGTACCAGTATCTGAACAAAGGAGAGACCAAATATCACATGTTCCTAATATCATTATTGTTGGGTTGTTACATTCTTATTGATCATTTGACCCATATGTTTAGGTATGTGTTACCGGCACACATACATCCACATATGAATAAGACGAGCTGATTATTAGAAACTGATGAAGAACTGATGGATCATATTTATAGTGGGCCCCGCCTCTGCCCGGGACTACAACTCAGGAGATCAGGCTACTGCTTTCGGGGACTTATTACGCCCCCCACACGACACTTCAGAGATATAGCTCCTGCTTTCGGGGACTTATCATACGCACGCCTCACGACATTTCATAGATATCCACCATTATAAATATGACATCATACAGTATCTATCAATTTCCCCGCCCAATGTAAGTTGAGTAATTTATTATATATATTGTCCAGTGATAATGTTCACAGTGTGTTCACAGTAATCTAATATCCATGATTATCCAATTACAGAGATCAACAGGAGTATAGTATCTGGAGTATAATATCAAAAGTCTCCCTGTTATAGGGGGTCAAGAATACAAAGGTTCAGAATAAAGGAGTACAGGAGTTCAGGAGTACCAAATGTATAGTAGTAGTATAATAATTATGTCAAGTCCCCGTAAAAGCGATAATCATGAATAGGCAATGTAATACAGGTGTCAGGTGTGATAGTATCTAGTCAGGTGTCACAGCATCAGGTCAAGGGTATCCGTACCAAGTAGCAAGTGTCATGTATCAGCTATATTTATCAAATATCTAGTATCAGGTGATAGCATGTCAAGCATCAGGTGTCAGATATCAAGTTCAGGTATCAGGTATGGCATGTCAAGTATCAGTGTTAGATATCAGGTGTTAAGTATAAACATATCGGTGTCAGGTGAGTTGAATACAAAGTCACAACATCATATATCAGGCAATCATTCGGTCATGTAAAATGATACAGGAGAACAGTATAATTAAATATTTCAAACTCTTCCCAACTATATCAATAAAAACTATTAATTGTACCATCAATTATCCAGATAGGGCTAGTTAAGCTGGAGCAAGCTAGGTCGTGTTAGCATAACACTCGGTACATGACGGAGCTTAGCTCCTAGCGGAGCTAGCATACAGCTCTAGACGCTAAGGTGTTCGACGAGGCTACACTCGCGGCGGAGCAGACGTGTGAACGTCAGGCTAACACATACAGCGAAGCTACACGCGAACGGGTCTAACTGTAAAGCGATGAGCACTAAGCTCGCCTCTCGGCGGAGCTATATGAAATCTGAAGGTTAAATAGGTACCTGCACAAACCTAGTACAACACATGCATATAAATAACAGTACACGCCAAACATGAAATAATGGTACTCGCAATAACAACCAACAGGTATTCGCAAAACATGTAAAACATTAGAAATTCACTCGCTAATGATGTATTAAACAGTATAACATGTATCATATATTAAACACCAAAATAGCGTTCACTAAGCATGTAATAATAATATAAAAACACTCGCCAAATATAAAATATAGTGCTTGTCCAAATACCGAAAAGGAATACTCACCCAAATATTGAAAAAGAGTACTCGCCCAAATACCGAAAAAGAGTACTCGCCTAAATCTTCAAAAAACGCCGTAAAATCCAAAATATCAAGAACATGTGCACGAGCCACCAACATATTAATATATAGAGAAAGAATGAGAGAGGAGAGAGAAAGAGAATCAGTTAAAGGGGGAGAGACTGTAGGAGAGAGCTAGAGAGAAACTGAGAGTGGGAGAGAAACTGAGAGTGGGGGGAGAGAGAAAAATTTGAGAGAAAAAAGAGGGCTAGAGAGAACCAAATCCAGATCCACACAGAGAGAGAGAAGAGAGAAAATAGAGAAAGAAGGAAAGAAAGAATGTAAGAATGAAAAGAAAAGAGAAAGGGAAGTAGAGAAGGAAGAGGGAGGTTGGCCGGCGGCCAGGCGGCGCCGTCCGCGGCCAGGGGGTGGCGCCGCGGCGGAGAGAGGGCTGGTGAGGGTCTGAGCCCGAGCAAGGAAAGGGAGGGGTTAGTGGTGAATGTGTTGTTGGTTGTTGTTGGAGGTGGTGATGGTGATGATAGAGTGGTGGTGGTGGGGAGAGAAAATGGTGGAGGGTGGTGGGTTTGTTGGTTGTGAAGTGGGAGGAGGTGGTGGAAGGAGATGGTGATGGTGGAGTTGTATGGTGGTGGTAATGGAAGAAGTGGAGGTGGAGGATAGAGATGGTGAACGAAGTGGGGGTGGTTGAGGAGGAAAAGGGAGGGGTGATGGCCAGACTTAAGTGGTGGTGACCGGCCATGGAGGAAGAGGATGAGGGAAGAAGATGGTGGTGTTGATGTTGAAGTATTTGTTGTTGTTGGAGATGAAGGTAATGAAGGAGATGGGGGAGGTTGCTTGGGTGGTTGGTGGAAGAGATGGCCGAAGGGGGCACCGGCGGTGGAGGTGGTGTTGATGGTGGTCGGCAGCCAACAGAGAGCAGGGGGAGGTGAGAGAGAGTGAGAAATTGAGTGAGAGTAAAAGAGATATAGGGGGAGAGAGATTTTATATGTTTTGTTTTAAAAGAAAAATGAGAGAGTGATGGGGAGATGGGCAGGTGAAGGTGACAGGCAAGGGGCAGCAGGTCGGCAGCATGGGGCCAAGGGAGAAAGAAAGAAAATGAAAGAAAGAAAGAAAGGAAAGAAAGAAATATAATATTATATTCAGTCAAAATTTGACTAGTTCAGAAATGTTCCCAAAAATTCTAAAAAAAATATTATCTTAAGGTGCATGTGAAATCAGATACAATAAATTCAAGTTAATTTTCAAAATAAAAATCTTGGAATCAACCGGTGATACTAGACGACACCAAATCCAGTCGAATTTTGATAAATCAGAAAAATCTCCAAAAATGTGTTTAGATAGAAAACGAGATTCTAAGAAGTAATGTGAAAACCGTTTTAGAAATTCAACTTCATTGAAAACTAAAAAAAATCTGGGAATCGGTCGGCGATATCGACTGACGCCATTTTTGAATATCTTACAAAATAATTTGGAAAATTTTCAAAAAATCATAAAAAATCTAAAATATTGAAAAATGATGTTTGAAAAAGAAATTGATCAAATTAGACATTTAGACTATCAAAAAGGTCAAATCAGACAGTACGCTGGAATCGGGTCCCCAGTTCAGATTCAGGCTGACTCTGAGTCTAAGAAATCTGGATCCAATACAAAACAATCACATAAATAAACACAAATCAAAAACAAATGCAAGGAGAAAATAAAAAAAATACGATCAAAAATTAGAATACGTATCTAAGTACGTATTCTGGGAACGGGGTTTTACAGGAATAGAAACCACAACTTGACACGTTGAAACCGAGAGGAGATACGTAAGTTGTGCAATCGTGTGAGAAAGATCCATCGTACTTAATGCTTCTTCTAACTTGTAAATTTACTAGATCGAGAGATTGTAGGTTCTTGAATTAGATGATAAAATTAGTGTTGCTCGAGAAAAAAAACTAGTTAGGATAAAGACTTTCGATTGTTAACATGAGTAGTAGAAATTCACTAGCACAAGCATAATTTTATATATGATTATATTTGTCAAAATTAATTGCCCTAACCAAGGTTCTAAATATCGGATATCGGGATCGTATCGGATTGGGGTTTTTCATATCGGATATCGAATATCAGAGTAGATATCGGGGATACGCGCGCATATCGGGCGTTCATATCAGACACTATATATATAATGAAATATTAAAAACTAAAAGTTGGCTTAGCGTTATAGATATCATCTACCTAATAAATATGATGTAATATGCAAACAAAGACAGTAAAAAATAATGTACATTTGCACGCAGTGTGCAATAAATAAGTTATTTCATATCGGGCGATATATCGGCCGATTTATAGGCCGATATCGGGTGACTTATCGGCCGATATTTCAAATATCGACCTTTTTTGCTGCAAACGATATGGCGAACGATTTTTCTATATCGTATCAGCAGCAGGCAAAAAAGAAGATATCGGACGATATCTTGGTCGACTCGGCCAATATTTAAATCAGGAACACTAACACTTTTCTCTTATAAAAGCCAACTCTTTTAGTTTTTATTAGTAGGTTATTCTCAATCATCTGCTTAATCAATTGTTCAAATAAAACTAGGACAAATTAGTTTGATACTCAGTTAGACATCAATCCTCGTAGGAACGATACTCTACTCACTTCTTTATTACTTATAAACGATCGATGCACTTGCCAATTCGCAACATCAAGTTTTTGACGCCGTTGTCGGGAATTGTTTGTTTCCTATTGATATTAACGATATTATATACTAGTTTTAATTTGAATTCAGACTGCAAATCTAACATCTGGACTTTCTATTTCACAGGCTACTGAAGACGCCACTCCAACGATACAAGAGTTCATCCCAGCAGCCAAAATTTCGGCTACACAATCGTACTTTATTTGATTCAGGGTTGAATCTTTCAGGAACTGCTTCCTGATTGGTCAGGCGACGATCCAGAAGTACTGAACTGCTAGATTCTGATCAAGAGATAGACATAACCTTCTGACGCTTACATAAAGAGAAGAAAGACCGAGAAGCGACGATGGCGGGACAAGAAGAAAGAAGAGCACTGAGGGATTATGTTATTCCCTCACTGATCGGAGCTACCCCATGCATCATCCCACGGACGATTCAAGCAAACAACTTCGAGCTCAAGCCGAGATTGATTCAGATGGTACAAAATATGTGCCAATTTGAAGGCTTTCCCAATGACGATCCTAAAGAACACATCGCAAGTTTCCTTGAAATATGTGAAACACAAAGAATCAATGGTCTGTCAATGGAGGTGGTGAAACTGAAACTTTTTCCTCTCTCTGAGGGATAAAGCAAAAACATAGTTCAATTTTTTGCCGAAGAACACAATTGCTATATGGGATGAGATGGCGAACAAGTTCCTCACCAAATACTTCACACCCGCAAAATCAGCAAAAAATTGAGGTGATATCACAACCTTTACCCAATTTGATATTGAATCTATTTATGATGCTTGAGAAAGGTACAATGGATTGATTAGTAAAGTCCCACATCATGGACTCTCCGGGTGGTTGGAGATCAATTCTTCTACAATGGGTTGCAACCGAACACAAGGATGATAGTTGATGCGACGACCGAAGGACCATTGATGGGCAAAAATCGAGATGACGCCCTCGAGCTCTTGAAGGAGATGGCATCTAATGACTTTCAATGGCAAGTTGAAAAGGAGACGCCGAAAAAGGTTGAGGGCATGTACGGACTCGACGCTATCACGGCGTTGCAAGCTCAACTCACATCACTAAGGAAGCAATTATGAGCCCTCAATGTAAGTGTCATTCAACTTCAACCTCAAGTTTGTTATTTTTATGGAGGACATTCTACTGGAGATTGTCAAGTTGGCAATACTTTTGCTTATGCTCAAAATGAACAAGCCAAGTCATTAATAATGTCCAACGCTCCAACAACTCTTACTCCAATCCGGCTTGGAACAATCACCCAAATCTCGCATGGGGTGATAACTTTCAACAACAGCAACAATCGCAAGAGAAGAAAGTAAATTTTGACGAAACCCTTGCTAAGTTTATGGAAAGAACGGGGGTACTTATTTGCAAAAACTGAAACAAAGGTGTAGAAGTAAGAAGCCCTCATAAAAAATCAAGCGGCATCCACACACAATCTTGAAGTTCAGGTGGGTCAACTTGCAAACCTACTCTCTACACGGCCACAAGGATCGCTGCCAAGTAACACAGAGAAGAATTCGAAAGAGCAAGTACATGTGATCATGCTAAGAAGCGGAAGAATACTAGAGCAAAATCAGGAGTCCAATACAGAAACAGCATATTAGGACACTGGTGAAGCAGATGAAGAGATCCAGAAAAACTTGGGCCAGAACAAAGAAGAAGAAATGACTGCGCAGCTGAAACTTCGGCTGGACAACCGTCCCACTGGTGATTCAGAGGAACCTAAAACTACAACAGAGAAGCCAACAGTCAAGCCGTACGTTCCTGCACCACTGTTTCCTCAGAGACAAAGGAAAAACAATACAGATAAGCAGTTTTTACAATTTCTGAATATTTTTAAAAAAACTCTAGATCAATATTCCTTTTACAGATGCTTTAGCACAAATGCCCAAGTACACCAAGTTTATGAAAGACATCCTGAATGATAAAAGAAAGGTAGAAGAGCATAGCACAGTAATGCTAAACGAGGAGTGTAGTACCATCCTACAAAACAAACTACCTCCTAAGCTTAGAGATCGAGAGAGTTTTTCTATACCTTGCATTATAAGAAACTTAAAATTCGGTAATGTTTATGTGATTTTGGTGCAAGTATAAATTTAATGCCTCTTTGTTTTCAGGGCATTGGGTTTGGAGAACCAAAATCGATAACTATCTCACTCTAATTGGCAGATAGATTAATAAAGTACCCGCTTGGTGTTATTAAAGATGTGCCCATTAAAGTCGACAAGTTCTATTTTCTTATCGATCTCATCGTGTTGGATATAGAGAAAGATTGCCAATGTTTCCCTCATCTGAGACCAACCATTCTTATCCACAGAAAGAACTTGATTGATGTGAAAAAAGGAGAACTCATCCTTTAAGTGCAAAATGAGCAAGTTACTTTCAAAGTTTTTAAAACCACGCCACAACCATCGAATGTCGAGAAGTGCTTCAAAATTGATGCCAATGACAAGCCAGTGGTTGCAGCATCAAAAGAGAAGTCTCGAAAGTCGCCAAGTAAAGTGCCAAATTAGCCCAAGTCCACCAAATCTGAAAGTACAAAAGTTGAGAAGCAAAATTTCTATTTGAATGCTACACCGCCGAATCAAATATGGAAGAAAGTCCAAAAGACGGCAAGGAACAACTCGAGACAAACACCGTCTATACACAAGCCTCCTTGAGAGTTCAGAGAAAGTCAAGCTAATGACTATAACTTGACAAAAAAAGACTTGTCAACAAAGACTACACAACATATAAAAGAGAATCCCAAAATTTGAGGTCAAAAGTCAAGGTCAAACGGCTACCCAGAGTTGACTTCGGCTACGCAGCTATGTACTATTCAAAACAAAGAACAGAATCAAATTTGAATTCAGACTAAACACATTTTAGTATTTTGATCATAACTTTCGCTACAGCAGTCCAAATCTGATGATTCAATATGCTATAGAAAGATAATTGAAAGAGCTATAATTCTTACGTTGACAATTTTTTTCAGTTTAGTCGTTTGATGTCCCATTTTCAGTAATTAATGCCAGGTGGTTGCAGTCCAATTCAAAATTAAATTTCCACATCAAGTTGAAGTTAGAGTAGAAGTCCTATTGTATTTCTTATTATAATTGACTTTGAGGTCTATATAAAGGGCTACAATCTCTTGTAATTGAATCATCTCATCATAAAAACAAACTTTATATTAGGTTTTAGTTCCTTAATAAAATATTGACTTTTGCAGAAGAAATTTTGCGCATTGAAGTTGAAGAACGGTGAAAAGGCATCATCTAGGGTTTTCTAAATTGGTATTTTATAATCTCTTTTCTTTCTATTTATTATTTAATGAAGTTCATATTGACTGGCATATTTTGCATCTCTTCTAATATGAACTAATTCTCCATAGTTAGGGCATTGATGTAGGTTAAATATTATGACGATATAATCTTATTGCTTTGTGCTATTTTATTATTTTTGTTCTTCAAGTTCAATATTTGCATGTTGAGTTTTTATTCCCGAGTTTCTTGTTAGTAATTGGTGACTAACAATTACATGGATAGCTAGATTTGGGACCGAGAGGAGATAACCTAGCGTGACATCATAGGAATAGAAACCACAACTTGACACGTTGAGACTGACAGGAGATACGTAAGTTGTGCAATCATGTAAGAAGATCCATCGCACTTAAAATTTCTTCTAACTTAAAAATCAACTATATTGAGAGATTATAGGTACTTGAATTAGATGATAGAATTATTGTTGCTCGAGAAAGAATGGTAGTTAAGAGAGAGACATTAGATTGTTAACATGAGTGGGAATTCACTGGGATAGGCACAATTTTATATCTGATTCTATTTGACGAAGTCAATTGTCCTAACACTTTTCTCTTAAAAAGCCAACTCTTTTGGTTTCTTATTAGTAGTTTATTCTCAACCATCTTCTTAATCAATTGTTCAAAAAAAAATTAGGACAAATTAGTTTGATACTCAGTTAGACATCAATCCTCATGGAAACGATACACTACTCACTTCTTTATTACTTGAAAACGATTGGTACACTCACCAATTCGCAACATCAAGATACAATCTAATCAGTAGGTGTCGCAGTGATCCTCCACTGGCAAAATAATTATTACGTAAAACCTTAGCTCAGGAGGTTTTCCAAACATGAGTGCTTTCGAAGTTGTGAAAACTTAGCCCAACTTTCCCATTAATAAAAGCTAAGGTTGTCAGAAAATCGCTTCATTATTTCCTTTATCAACTTGAGAAATTATGTTGTTTCTAGTACATCCCACTTTATAATTATTTCACACATACAACTTATTGTTAAATTACTATTGATTTTAAAAAAATGCTTATAAGCCCAAAAGGTGTTGCTTAACTGAATTAGCTTGTTACAAAATCCTATTATGATATATAAAATTTACATAGCTTTATGCGGTAAGAATAAATGAATGACAAAGCAGAAAGAACCTAAATGCTAATGTCATATATGAATTTACTATTCAGACCAACAAAAACTTTAAGCATTAGTAAAATCCTTATCATACATATGGGGAAGTATCCAAAATATACAGAACTCATTCAATGATGTCAGTGTGTAAACATTTCAGACAGAAGGACTATTCATCATTTAAGCTCAATCATGAACTTGTTGCCCTCAAGCTTTGAGGGCCTGCAGTCAAGCATACAATTAAGATGCCCAACTATGTCTAAACATCTCTTGCCTCAGAAACAAGTAGGAGAAATGGAGTGTATATCATGATATTCTTATCTGCTCTACTTAAAATATCAATTATTTTTTTAAACAAATACGTGACTCAGGAAAAAGTATAATCTACCATAGAATATCTGATTTTTTTGAGCAACTGTCAAAATAATTGACACAATTCATCAAAAAAAAAATTGCAAAACATCAGCTTGAACTAAAAACGCTAGAGAAATAATAGAACATTACATGATAAATCAGATACTGATACAAGGAACAGCAGAGTCTGTTATGGGCATCTGAAACATAGATTTTAGGGGCTTCTGCTCTATCGCACATAAGGTGAATATTGGATTCTAAAGACTTATTGTGTTCATTAACTGTCTCAATAGGGTTGCATAGACCTTGGAGTGTTAAAGATGGGCAATGAAAATGATTTTTCTTAACGACAAAAAGGGATACTTATGAATTTTCCCATCTATTTTTATAGAGATTTAGAGAATTGGAAGGTCAGTATTCTTTTATTCTTTTTTTTTCTCATCCTATCTCCTTTTCTAACAAGATCAGATTCCCTTCAAACATGACATGCTGCACTGCGAGATGAGTAACTATGGAGCAGACTAAGGCAATAACTTAAAGACAATAACCTAAATTTCGGAAGAAACAACATATAAGCTCTAATTTAGTTTTCAGCACAAGTGTAACAAACATATCAAAGCGGATGTAATCCGAATGTTCGCTAAATTTTGTCCTCAGGGTGTAAGATACAACTGGCACTAATATTAGTGTATGGAATAGCAGGATTCACCTCCTAATGTTTATTGTTGATCTCACCCTTTTTTCGAAATCAGCAAACTAATACTATTTGACATTCAACAATTTAGCAAACAAAGATAAATAATAGCATCAATACAATCTTGAATTGAGTAATTTTTGTCACTTGAAACAGTTTTTCTCCCCCAATTCATGATTCCATTATATAAATATCTAATTTTTTTTTCATTTAGAGTTAAAAGAACTGGAATTTGCAAAATGGAAGGAAACTATAATTATAATAGAACAACTTAAATAACCTGAAGGGAAAAACTACATATGAACATAAGGCCTATAAGGTTTTTCTCGCTTTTGCAGACCTCCAACCTAATGCCCTTTCCATCTTTTTCCTTATACATCTTGAGATGTCCAATATTTGTTTCTACTTTTATGTCTAAAGTGCCATAACATCCAAATATCCTCTCTCTCTCTAAGGTTTGTTCACATTGAATTCCACCACTGCACCAAAACACTTTAGTAATATTGAGGCTATGACACATATGTTTAGCCACTACATAAGGAGCTCTACGTGAGAGAGAAAAGACTTGAAGGTGTGTGTGATGCATAGCATAGAAAGGTGGGTTTAGTGGGCACGATAGCTCATCATTCATTTTATCAGTCTATCTCTTCTCTCATAGAAAGAGATACACTCACCCGTGTTATATTGCTCCACCATTAGACAATGAATACACTCAAATGCGCTCAATGCTCCACCATGGCAGAAGAGATATACTCATACAGATTCACGCATTAGAGAAGCAATTCTACCTCTTGTGAGCATGTCTCTTTCCTAATCCTCATTAATTTGACATACAGCATATCTTTCTCATATCTGGTGCACGTCAAAATATCCCCCAACCCACTATAAATAGCACACTCTCCACTCCCAACAGCCCACACCAAAAATAAATCAATTTGATAACAAATGGCAGGGATCCACAAGAGCTCATGGTCGCAAGGTTTGGCTTTGCTTGGCCTTCTTCTGCTTGCCAATTGCATGGCAGAAACATCAGAGATTGAAAGGATTCAAAGCGACCACCGCCCATGTGAGCTGATTCCAGGAGGATGCTCAAAGATTCCGGAGCCAGACAATGATTTGCCCCCTCCCTCCAACCCATGGAGCAGGGGATGCAATCCAATCACTAGGTGTCGCAGTGATCCTCCCATGGCAAACTAATTATTATGTAAAACCTTGGCTCAGAAGGTTTTCCAAACATGAGACTTAGCCTAACTTTCCCATTAATAAAAGCTAAGGTTGTCAGAAAATCGCTTCATTATTTCCTTTCTTAGCTTAAGAAAATATATCTTGTTTCTAGTACATCCTACTTTTTAATTATTTCACACATACAAGTTATTGTTAAATTACTATTGATTTTAAAAATGCTTTTAAAGCCCAAAAGGTAATGCTTAACTGATATTGACTTGTTCAGACCAACAGAAACTTTAAGAATAGGCAAAATCCTTATTATAAGTAAGGGGAAGTACCCAAAATATATAGAACTCATTCAACGATGTCAGTGTGTACATATTTCAGAAAAAGAAACTTTATTCATCGTTTAAGCTCAATTATGAAATTGTTTTCCTCAAGCTTTGAGGGCCCGCAGTAAAGCATACAATTAAGATGCCCAACTATGTCTTAACATATGTTGCCTTATAGGAGAAATGGAGCGGATACCGTGATATTTTTATTCACTCTATTTTAAAAGATAATACTTATAAGATGGATTGTATATTGATCATTATTGTTTGTATCCGCTTATATGAAGGTATAAAGCAAATTCAGATATTTGAAATATATATTTGCAACCATAGTGTTTCCTTCATACAATATTGTTTGTGAGCTACCAGCTCATTTGTGAAACTGAGTTTGTGTAAGGAAAGTAGTAAAGCCCCACCATATTCGCCAACTCTAAGTCAGGGCCTAACTACATTTTCATCTTTTTAGGATATAAGAATATTATATCAACTCTCACCATAGCTTCAGAAGTTTGATGCAATGGCACAATTTTTAGTATGATATCAAAGCAACCCAAGTTCAATTCCCCTTGGCATACATTTAGAAAATGGATTAAAAGAAAATACTGCTGCGGAATACCCCAGGTTTCAGCCCATAAAAAAGGACGCTCAACCTATGCACGGGCAGTTAGAATATAAAGATATTACCTTAACCCTAACCGCAACTTTAAAGTTTTGGTTTGATGGCCAGGTCTTTAATGTATCTAATGCTACCTCCACTTTTTTTAATGGATTATTAGCTCATAAACAACTTTATCTTTACTATAAACTCATCAATATTGATACTTCTGTACGAAACTCAAAAGGTGCATTAATAATTTAGAAACAAGGGAAACTTATATACTTATATATCATTTTTAATACATATACTTAAAAGTAATAAAATATTTAAATAATACATGTTAATTATAAGTGGAGTAGTTTTTCAAGAAAAAGATACTACAATATTCACATCCATTCTATTTATACGATGATACTACCAGACAAATATTAAGTAGAGTCGGACATTGATTTGTAATATTTGTACATGCTTAAATAGATGCGGATATGAAGCAAATTTGGATATTCACCTATCCAACCCCTAGCAACTAGTATGTAATCCACATGCATACTTGTGTGTTTCTACAGTAATATGTCATTTCAAAGAATTGTATACAGTCCTCTTGAAAATGCCTCATGTCTAACTTAATATTGTCTAGTGCTAGGATTCCATTCCCAAAGTAAATAGATTAGTAGTCCACCTACTAAAATGAGAAACCAAAAAATGAGAATTAGTTATCTCATTATAATCGTCTTCAATCAGCTCAATATAGTAATTGAATCACCAAACATGTTTATCCGTACTTCTAGGACTCTTCATTACACTATTTTGGATTAAGATTAGAATATAATGCACATGTGAAAAAAATAATTATGAATATCTACTAGATATTTTGTATTTCTTGAATGCCTTAGATTGTACAAAAGAAGAAGTATATCTCGCTCCACTTTGACATTGATACCAAATATGATAATGATTGATCACTGTTCATGAAACAGGTTGGTTTTGTCGCTTTATCAGGTAATAAAATTTTGCATTTGAACACCTGCATTTTTATAGTGATAATATCAATGACATATGAACTGTCGTCCTCCAATGCAACAGGAGATAATCTTCAACAAGTTTCATTCCCTCACTTCCGTGTCTTACATAACATTATGAGAACATGAGTGACGTCTGAGATCTTTGGATCTTGCACAATCCTCAGGATGCCGACATGATTTAATAAAGAGACTTCTTTACCAGCACTGGAATAACGGTTGGATTTGGATGTGAAACTATTATAAATTTATAGGATCCACCTAGGATCCAAACCCACTAAGCAATCTGGGGTCCACTTGAGGATCAAAGCCCAATAATTTATCGAATTCAAATAATGGTTTCGGATTATCCAAATCAATTTTTCCTCCAGATATGCTCTTTCCATCAAGAATCAAAAAGAATTTTGCTAACACTTTCTTGCTTAAAATGTTTTTTCTATTTTTTTAGAAATGCTAGACACATTTAAACATGAAAAAAAAGTATTATACAGATCATTTTTAGGAAGAAGAGGTTATTTATATTGAACTAAGTGAACTGCCAGGCAATTATCTTATGGGGTTCGGATCTTCAAGAATCAATAACTACATCCAATAAGCTACAAAATCTATTCCTAGGATCCATACCTTACCGATATGCTATCATATGATTTTAAGTATCCAAGCCCAAGAATTCAGATCGAATTCTGATTGGATTGTCAGGCCACCCTAATTAGAACCCTCTTTGCTAAAAGAGGTTCTTAATAGTTTATAAATCATGTTGGTTTGTCGAGTGCCTTGTCTATAGTGGTCCAACTATCTTCTTGAGATCGGCATCCTTTGTGTATTAAAGCATCCTCAGCATTTGAGTTGATGCAAATGGACAAAAGGGTCAGTCGCCCAATTTCAGCATGACCGGCCTATCAATAGGTAACTAGTTTCCATTTGACGGACATCACATAGCACTAACGTTAACATATCTAAAGTTGAAATTGAGCATGGATTCAATAAGTGCACCAGTGAAAAAGGGAGGAAGGTTCACAAGAGCTACAGACTTCAATCCTACACTTTGTCTTCCAAGAATGCACGAAAACCTTGGATAACTCAGACCAACATTGACCAAAGTTGGGATCTACTAGATAAAGATCACATCTAAAATATTGGTGTACGTAACAATGTCGATTGGAAATTTTGAACACAAGACAAAATCAGCTCTGATGTAAGATTGCAAGAATTAGGTTTGCTATTGTTACTTAGTCACAGGTATAGCACCCCCTCAAACATCCTTCAATCTCTAAAACTTACCCACATTCTATAATAAAGTAGTACAAAGTAAATACTCTCATCCTTCAATCTCTAAAACTTACCCACATTCTATGATAAAGTAGTACAAAGTAAATACTCTCAGAACCCTTGAGAACATGTAACACATTTGCTCCCTCATTGTCAGTTCAACATTCATGCATAACCCTTTGCAGTTTAGTCTGAATCTTGGGGCTATGTCTCCCTCTGAAAGCCTTTATGGTTGCCAGGTGGCTTCGGTGGGAGAACTGAGAGCATCACAGTAGTTGTATGAGGGCCATCTGTCTTAGAGTCTACCAAGCTGAAGAAAGAATTTGAATTACGTGACAACAAGAAGATAAATCTCCTCTAAATTGTAGGTTCTCACTAAAAAAATCAACTATATAACACGTGGTGACTGATAGGTTTCTTGCTTCCTTTTGGGCGATAAACATCCAGGAGGGGAGCAAAGGTAAAACATGGGGAAGGTCAATGGGTAAATCAGGTACATGTGCTAATGAACACGACAAAAGGATTCAAAGTTTTCCCATTAATTCATAATAGATGGTGCAAGATCAACTATAAATTAATGTGTGTGTGTGTGTGTGTGTGTGTGTGAGAGAGAGAGAGAGAGAGAGGAGGGAGAGAGAGAGAGTTGACACCTTAAAAATAAGAAAAGCAAAGTAGCACAGATTCAAAAGGTAATCCAAACTTTTGAGAAACTATTTCAGTTATTTCTTCTCATAAAAGGTTTCCTCGTCCTTGAAAGTAGTTGAAACTCCACCAGTAGCAAATATTTCTTCAACCCTAACCTTAAGACCATATTTAACCTTAGTAAACTCCATATCATGAATTGCCAAGGTTGAGGTCAGTAATTTATCCAGAAAATAGAAAAGCAAAAGATAAAAAGGGTTGTCCAAGAGTTAGTTTTTTTTAATCTTTAGCTATCTTAAGAACAATGTCTTGAACTTGGACCATCCTTCATTCTGCCTCATGCAACAATAGTTTGGAATCTTGAATGTATTATAATATACACTGAGTTGACCATAAGACCATTGAAATGAAATGTTCAGCAGGCATAGGAGTTATTTAGAATATTCTAAGATTTTCTTTTCCTTTTTGGATGTTTACTTAAATCTAATAACCTAAAGTTTAAACTTGTTGATTTACTACCTGGTAGTTGATCAAAATGAACATTATGGATGATTCGAGATGAGTTCTATTAGTGAACACTGTGATTTCTCAAAGTTGGTGAAGGCTAAACTTTTTCCCCCTTTTTCCATATGAATGATTACATACATGAAAGGAAAGTGATTTCTAATTTGATTTGACTGAATTCAAATCAATTTATGGCGACTAATGTGCATCATACCATTACTCCACATAGCTTCGTCCGCTGTGAACCACAAAAACTAACAAATACACAGGAACAGAAGTGTAGGTAAAAAAAATAATTTACAAAGTTCGTAAAAAGTTTGCAGATTCAGAAGTAAGTCTGCCTCAGATATGAAACTTTGTAAAATAAAATTACCCCCAAAAAATATCATATGTACCTTGAGCTTGGCCCTCTCGCGGATGAGAGTAAGAGATGCATCAATCACCCGATTCTGCCCCTTTTCGATTATAGCGGTCGGTACGTTCGCAGCAGTGCTCAGTTTCTTCAACGAGTGGATCCACTTCGTCCCGTGACTCATCTCTGCAGCAATCAAAATCCCAATATAAATTGAAAACCAAATTAGAGAAAAAATCGGAGAAGCTGAGACTGAGAGGCAGCCTCACGGATGACAAGGAGAGAATTTTTTTTATTTCCCCTCTTCTTTTGGGACAGTAATAAAGAAAGTCTGGGAGGCGAGTAGAGAATAAAGGCGGAAGCTTTGATCAGCAGAATCTTGCTGGCTTCTGATGCTGCTGGTTATGGCATTTATTATTATTGGAAAGATCGATGAAACATTCGGCGCACGCCCGCAGCTCTTAAAAAAATAATAAATAAATAAAAATAAACTAAATTACCGCTTATGATAAAACCGAACAGTAAAAAAAAGAGGAGTGAAAGGGGAGGAGAAGGAAGGAGTGAGAGGGGAGGAGTGGAGGGGGGAGAGAGGAAGGAGAAGATCTCTCAGTCCTTTGTGGCTCTCTTTTTTGAATGATAGAATCATAGAGGGATGGACGAAGTGTAAGAAAGAGTCACGAGAAAAATCTTGTTTCGCTCGATTTGAAAACTAGATTACCGCTTGCGGTGGAATCTAGCGACGAAGAATAGAGGAGAGAAAGAGAAGGACTGGGAAGATGGGAGAGGGAGAGGAAAGAGAGGAGAGAAGAGTAAGGAGGGTGAAGGCGGGGAGAAGGGGGGAGGGGCTCTCTGCAGCTCTCTTTTTTGGAGTTTTTTGGAGGACAGACGGATGGACAAAGTGCAAGAAAGAGTCACGGAGAAACTCACTTCGCCCGGTTTGATAAAATAAAAATAAAAAATTATTTATTAATTACTAATAAAATGATAATGAATAAAGAAAGAAAGAAAGAGATTCAAGATTGTTGAATTCTGATAAGACAGTTAGATTAAATTAAATAACAAAAATGAGAAGGAAAGAGACGTAGCGCTGCGGCCAACCCAAGCCATTGTACTGTGATGATATGGGGGTCAGTCGATCTAACGTCATGTGGAGCAAATCTATAAATAATACTACAAGTATATAACCATTATCGGTCAAAAACCGACCGATCAGTCATGAAGAGGAAGAGAAGAAGGAGGGAGGAGAGGAAGGAGAAAGAAAGACAAGGGAGATGCGAGAGGAAGAAGAAAAAGAGAGTGGATGTTACTCTCTCTCGAATAAAGTCGACAGACGAACAGATGGACAAAGTTTTTGTAACGCTCCGATCTCGTGGATGCGGAGACGTTACGGTGACGTACATACGCAGAGCGTAAATACCCCCACGTACGAATGCTAAGCCTCAGTACAGAGAATAAACACAATATACACAATAATTCCAGCATTAAATAAGTACAAGAATAACTGCAAAAGAGTCAGTGATCATAATAGATATAGAAACAGGGATAAATAAGAAACCAGAAATAAATAATAAAGATATTTATGAATAAAAAAGGGTGGCCGACTCAAGATAATATCTCGGATATCAGGTGCAACGAAGTCTCTGAGCTCCAATCTGGGTACGCAAACTCAGTGTCGTCAGAAAGCGACCTAGTGAGTGGTAAAATAAAGAAGCAGTAATATATACTATAGTAATACAATCACAATAATAATAGATAATACATGTTTAAATACCGGTGTTACAATAATAACAATCGGGAGAAATATATACAAGTGTCAAATGTTAACATCATCAATACCTAACATGTTATAACAGTGTTATTACCACAATAGTATCTAATTTTATATCATTGTTATTAGTTTATTTGTTCGGTTGTGCTACCAAAAATAATAGGTAAGTCACTTTGGGGAATTATGTTAGTACAGTCAATAGAGTTATATCATTTATATATTATTCTCAATATACATAATATGATACAATATTAAGTGTTCCTAATTACATCAGTGTATAAGTAACATGTAGAAAATTTTAATTACTTCATATTTCTTATTTAATCTAATAATAACAATAGCATAGTGGTGTCGTGATGAATATAGACATGTAAGTATGATGTATGCAGAATAACTATGCTACAATGTTATGATTATACAGTAACAGTGTCTACAGGGTATACATGAAATAGAATACATGGAATGCAGAGTATACGTGTACATGAATAGTGTGTCACCATATGAAGTGTAACAAGTATCAGGAAGTGTAACAAGGTATGCAGATGACATGATAGTGGATAAAATATCAATAATAGTAAACAAGTACTGTTGGCCCAAAGGCCTTCCACGCTAGTTTTGATGATGATTAACTCATGTAGTTATGTTTACTAATATTCTTGTGATTTTAAGTTTCAGATCATTAGCAAGATATTAGTTGGTGATTAGCTTCAACAAAGGAGTTTAGAAGCTTTTCATGATGATTCCAGGGCCAAAGCTTCAAGATCATACTTTGCCTAGCCCATGGATGGAGTTTTGGAGCAAGTCAACTTGAAAATGAAGATCATCAAGAAGACTTAGGTATCTATAGTTTAGATAGTGTGTTTTAGATCCATTTGTAAAGTTTAGTATAGTTGATATGCTCAAGTGCACAAACACACACGTTTTCATGTTTTGGATTTGGTTTTCATAAATAGATTGATCAAAACAAGTTTACATGTTTTATATGTATAGTAGATGTTTTCTATTTATACATACATGCTTTAAACTTGCTAAACAAACTTATTTTGACTATCCTATTCATGTATTGAAAAATCAAGTTTGATAAAAATACAAGTTTTGTTTTTGATAAAATTTGCAAGACTCGAAAATGAATTGATATGATTGATATATGTCTTGAAATTTTTATCACAAGTTTGTGTTTCAATACAAAATGTTAAAACAAGTTTTGTGGATTTTTAGAAGACTTAAAAGAATTTTCAAAATATTTTTAAACTGGTTTTCTGACCCAGTTTCTGTTCCAGGCTTCTATTAGTCGACTAAGTCAACTGACCTAGTCGACTAGGCTGAAGTCGGTCGACCGGGTCGGTCGACCGACGTGCACAAATCTGTGCACGTTTGGAGACACTGGGACGGTCGACCGGGACGGTCGACCGGTCTGAGAGCAGAGCTCTCTGTTTGTTTGGGTCGACCGGGCCGGTCGACCGTGGTTGCCCAACGGTCACAATTCTGACCGTTGGCGGTCGACCGGACCGGTCGACCGCTGCCTGTCAGAGCTGCCAGCTCAGCTCTAACGGCTAGTTTTGTATTGGGGCTATATATACCCCATCTCTTCATAGTTTTTGGAGAAGTTTTTAAGTGCAAAAATTTCAGACCTTCTTAAGTGTTTTTAAAGAGTTTTCAAAAGTATTTGGGGCTTTAATCTTTCAATCTTTATTGTTTTAGGTTTTTGAAAAAATCAAAGAAAAGAGAATTTTGGGAGATTTGTCTTGGTTTTCATTCTATATCTTTTGCAAGAATTTTCCCAAGTGTTTTTCTTTGTTGCTTGTTTTCCAAACACCTAGTTTTTCACACTTGAGCTATCATACTATCCTAATCTATTAGGATCTTTGTTTTGTGGAAAAGAGAGAAAAGAGAAGTGTTTGAGGCTAAGCCTCTAAGTTGTAAACCCTCCTTGCTTTTGTTGTATCCCTCTTTGGTAGAGGTTGATCGGAGTGATATTGTGTTTGGATCCCTCTTCGGTAGAGGTGATTGTGTTTGTATTGGCTACGGGCCTTATCCCTCTTCGGTAGAGGTGGATTGTGGTTGTATTGCCTCGGTGGCATTGAGAGAGGAGTTCGGTACTCCTATAGTGGATTGGAAATCCTACACGGTGGTGTAGGCGGGGATGTAGAGCAAGGGTGCTTGAACCTCGAAACATATCTTGGCCTTTGCGTTTGATCCACTTGTCTCTTAACTCTCTCTCTTTACATTTGTGCAAAGTATCATTCATCATTCATATTATACTTGCTTGCATTTGTGTTGTGCCTTGCATATTTCATATTGCTATATCATCTTTATGCTTGATTGTTTGTGTGTGCCTCACTTGTACTTAATCAACAAGAGCTTCACATAGCACCTCAACCCATTCAAGGGGAATCAAGAGGAGTTAGTCTAGAGCCCTTCACGGGGAATTCGGCTACACTTGTTGATTGTATTAAGTGTGTTTGCAAAATTTGCATTAGCTTCCGCATTTAGCGCACTTAGTTTTTGCATTTAGTTTTAGATTAGCACTAACACCTATTCACCCCCCTCTAGGTGTTCTTTCAATTGGTATCAGAGCTAGTGCTCCTGATACTTAGGCTTAACATCCTAGGAGTGAGATCCATTTGTTTGCTAATCTACATTTGCATTTGCTTGTTTGCACACATATAGTTTTTCATGGCCTTCATGACCCCACCTATGTTTGACCCTTCCAACATTCATGTTTGGAAGATTAGAATGACTGTTTATTTACAAACCCTAGGTCATAAAGTTTATCTTGCCATTTCCAAGGAATCTTATCTTGGTGATCGCAATCATATAGGGGCCAATGCACAAGCCCTTGAGGCCATTAGAAGCACGCTTAACAAAGAATATCTTATGCATGTTTCTAATCTTGATTCCGCTTTTTCAGTGTGGAACAAGTTGACAACAACCACCACCTCCAAGCTTCAAGAACAAATTCAACCGGAAGAATCTAGTGGAGAACCCGAGCCACAATAATGCTTTACGGTCCAAGGGAATGACTCCCTTGAGGTACAATCGGAAACCCACTTAGATAGTGATAATTGTTCTAGTTCTTCATGTGATAATTATGATGCCCATGCTTTGAATGAAGAACTTTCAATTGTTTGTGAAAAATTGATTGAAAAATATAAGATTTTGAAAAAGAAAAGTCTAGGCTTTGAAAAACATAATAAAGATTTGTTTTCTAGACTTAATATGGTTTTGCAAGAGAAGATGAAGATTTCTAATGAAAGGGATTCATTAAGATCTCAATTAGAACTTGCACTTAAAGAAAATGAGTTTTTAAAATCTAAAAATGATTGCCATGATATTTTGAAGAAAAATGAAAATTTGTCTTCAAAAATTGATTTTGTTTTAAAGGAGAATGTTGCTTTGAAAAATAAAATTATTTCTATTTCGAATGATTTAGATGTATGTTTAAAGAAAAATGATGTTTTGCAAAATAAGATGGATGCATATGTTTGTCATGCTAGTGTAGCTTCTTCATCTAGTCTACCCACTGCATGTACCTCTTCTTCTAAGATTAATGATGATATTTGTTTGCTGAAGAAGAAAATGGATTGTTTGGGCTCCATTATGAGCCAATGTGCTAAGAACCATACATGCTTGGAATCCTTGGTTCGTAAGAAATAAGTTCCAACTTTTATGCATGCACACCCTCCACGGCATACACATGCTTCACACGGACACCATCAACACATGTATGCTCATGTGTACACATGTACACATTGTGGCCGAAAAGGCCATCTTGCTAATTTTTTCTATGATCGTTTACATGTTGAGATTTAGCAAAGAAGTTTATTTGGGTTAGAGAAGGTACTAACCCCCATGGACCCAATAAGATATGGGTACCAAAGACTAACCCTCCTATTGTTTTTGATGTAGGTGTGGGCTCTCACATGACGTGAGAGTAATGACACCTTGGAGTGGATGCGTTCCGTGCTTAAAGAGAATCAATTGGATGCATCACTTTCAAGGAAAGTTTTGGTGGAGAGGACCACCATGTTTTGGAGAACTAGAGCGGTGCCCTCATTGGTTTTGGTATCGAATCTCTAACTCCTTATGTTTACATGCTTTCCATGTTTATCTTTCATAGCATGATTTGATGTTTAGTGATCATCATGAATATGCCATGTTAATTAGATTAGTGTTATACTTATTAGTTGGTTGAAACATCCATGTTTTATATGGACTTATATTTTTGTGTTTTCACCTTGGTTAAACTAATTTGTATGACCTAGATCTAATGCACATGCATGTACATATTGATCATATATGTTTTGTATTTCATATCTTTGATGTTTTATAGCATGTTTCATTGTCTATGGATTAGTATGTAAATGTCATGATTATTAGATCCTTGACATACATGTATAGTATTTGAGACACCCATGTTTATATGGACCCATACTTTGTGTTCTCACCGTTTGTTTAAGCTATAATGTACATCATGAATCTAATACATGTGAATTTACATAGTAATCATGTTTTAGTTTTATCATGATGATTTCTATATTGTGTTTTGATGCTTCATGTTAAGATTACTTGTTTAGATTTCATTAAGATTAGGATTGTACTTGTACATATAGTGGGGCACAAATAAATCTATATATGTTTGGGCTTGATTGCTTATTTGAACCCATTAGATGTGCTAGTATAGTCTAGTTTTGATGATTCATACATTTCAAACTTGTATTCCATTTTGGTTTTTGTGTTATGAGTTTTCACTTCATGTATATGTGTAATTTTTCCAAACTTTAAGATATACATGTATACCCCTTGAGTCATTTGCCTTTCATGCAAATCTATATATATGGACTCAATTGTGTTTAGAGATATGTATGTATACTTATTGTGTTGACAATTCATACATATACCTTGAAATGAAATTTGTTTTGGTGAAGATTTAGTTTGATTTTGTGTTTAATTGTTTAACTTCATGTATATGTCTATCTTGTCCAAACTATTAGATATACATGTTTATCCTTTTTGAGCCACGTGCCTTAATGCATATATTTTTGTGGACTCGTTGTGTTTTGGATATGTATACTTTAGTTTGTATTAGACATACATATACCTTGAAAATTAAATAAGTTTTAATGATTTTCATATTTTGGATGTTTTCATGTTTTCATGTTTAAGGAATAATTGAGCTTAATGAAAAATTTTCATGATTATGATATTCACACTTTATTTGTACACTCACTTTTATTGCTTGCTCATGTTTTGTTTTCATGAGTCAAATGTGTGCTTAATTGAATTAGAGTGTTGATTATCATGTGGATTTCATGTTTTATGAAAATTATTTTTAGTTATTCCTTACTTGAAGGATTTCGTACTAGTTTAAAAATTTTCCATTTAACTAGTTACGGTATTCCTCATATGGTAATTGAAAAACTCTACCAAAACGTTTTTCAAACAAAACTCATTTTCAAATCCACTTTTGAAAACCCCTACCATCCATGGGAGGTTGGATGGGAGATCATGCACAAGTATGCTTTACTATGAAAATCATTTTAAACTTGATCATGAGTTGGGTGGATTAGATTATATGAGATATACACTTGATTATTATTGATGATTCAATTGGTATCATTGAACTCTTTCAATTGGTATCAATTTTGACATTTTTGGTATACTCATATATTTGTTTATGTATGTATGCTTCAATTTCAATGGTATCAATTTCTATTGGTATCTAATTTTCATACATATATGTTTTATTTGTGTTCAAAAATATCACAAATTTTAGTTTTTGTTTACTCAAGCTCTAGCATAACCCAACACCTTGAGCTTCAATTTTTGTTTCAATTGATTACTTTTAAATTGGTATCAAGCTCATGCATCATTTTAGTTGGTATTTCATAAAGGGGGAGAAAACTTAATTTTGTTTTTCAAATTGGTGATTTTTCAATTGGTATTTGTTTCCCACTCCCTTAATTTATGATAAAAAAAAAAATTTCAAATTGGTATCATATGTTTAATATGAAAATTATTTACAACTGGTATCAAAATTTTGTTTAGACATTCAAAATTTATTATGTTTAATTTCAATTGATATCAAGATGTTTCATGTGTTTTTACTTTTCTATTGGTATCAAGATGCTTCATTGACATATTTTTCTATTAATATCATGTTGTTTAAAGTCACCCCTTATTGACCTTGTTTTTGTTTTAGACAAAAAGGGGGAAGAACATTGTTTGTATTGTTTTGATTGACTTAAAAGGGGAGAAAGATTTTTACCCCTCATTTTATTGTTTTGATTGTTTACCCCTTTGTTGATAATTGACAAAAAGGGGGAGAATAATTTGGTTTTTATATATGCATACTTATGTTTTTACATATATTAAGTTTTATTGGTATCTAGAGCATCTAGTGTTTTTGTTAATGATTTATTAATTTAATTGGTAATTAGAGCTTCTAGAATAAGTTTATATGTTTTATGCATGTTGATGCATACATACATTCATTGCATATCTTTTATCTATTTGTTTATGCATGAGTTAAGGGGGAGCTTCTTTGAAGCTTAACTTTAATCCATGCATATATAACTCCATGAGTTTTGTCATCATCAAAAAGGGGGAGATTGTTGGCCCAAAGGCCTTCCACCCTAGTTTTGATGATGATTAACTCATGTAGTTATGTTTACTAATATTCTTGTGATTTTAAGTTTCAGATCATTAGCAAGATATTAGTTAGTGATTAGCTTCAACAAAGGAGTTTAGAAGCTTTTCATGATGATTCCAGGGCCAAAGCTTCAAGATCATACTTTGCCTAGCCCATGGATGGAGTTTTGGAGCAAGTCAACTTGAAGATGAAGTTCATCAAGAAACCTTAGGTATCCATAGTTTAGATAGTGTATTTTAGATCCATTTGTAAAGTTTAGTATAGTTGATATGCTCAAGTGCACAAACACACACGTTTTCATGTTTTGGATTTGGTTTTCATGAATAGATTGATCAAAACAAGTTTACATGTTTTATATGTATAGTAGATGTTTTCTATTTATACATACATGCTTTAAACTTGCTAAACAAACTTATTTTGACTATCCTATTCATGTATTGAAAAATCAAGTTTGATAAAAATACAAGTTCTGTTTTTGATAAAATTTGCAAGACTCAAAAATGAATTGATATGATTGATATATGTCTTAAAATTTTTATCACAAGTTTGTGTTTCAATACAAAATGTTAAAACAAGTTTTGTGGATTTTTAGAAGACTTAAAAGAATTTTTAAAATATTTTTAAACTGGTTTTCTGACCCAGTTTCTGTTCCAGGCTTCTATTAATCGACTAAGTCAACTGACCTAGTCGACTAGGCTGAAGTCGGTCGACCGGGTCGGTCGACCGACGTGCACAAATCTGTGCACGTTTGGAGACACTGGGACGGTCGACCGGGACGGTCGACCGGTCTGAGAGCAGAGCTCTCTGTTTGTTTGGGTCGACCGGGCCGGTCGACCGTGGTTGCTCAACGGTCACAATTCTGACCGTTGGCGGTCGACCGGACCGGTCGACCGCTGCCTGTCAGAGCTGCCAGCTCAGCTCTAACGGCTAGTTTTGTATTGGGGCTATATATACCCCATCTCTTCATAGTTTTTGGAGAAGTTTTTAAGTGCAAAAATTCCAGACCTTCTTAAGTGTTTTTAAAGAGTTTTCAAAAGTATTTGGGGCTTTAATCTTTCAATCTTTATTGTTTTAGGTTTTTGAAAAAATCAAAGAAAAGAGAATTTTGGGAGATTTGTCTTGGTTTTCATTCTATATCTTTTGCAAGAATTTTCCCAAGTGTTTTTCTTTGTTGCTTGTTTTCCAAACACCTAGTTTTTCACACTTGAGCTATCATACTATCCTAATCTATTAGGATCTTTGTTTTGTGGAAAAGAGAGAAAAGAGAAGTGTTTGAGGCTAAGCCTCTAAGTTGTAAACCCTCCTTGCTTTTGTTGTATCCCTCTTTGGTAGAGGTTGATCGGAGTGATATTGTGTTTGGATCCCTCTTCGGTAGAGGTGATTGTGTTTGTATTGGCTACGGGCCTTATCCCTCTTCGGTAGAGGTGGATTGTGGTTGTATTGCCTCGGTGGCATTGAGAGAGGAGTTCGGTACTCCTATAGTGGATTGGAAATCCTACACGGTGGTGTAGGCGGGAATGTAGAGCAAGGGTGCTCGAATCTCGAAACATATCTTGGCCTTTGCGTTTGATCCACTTGTCTCTCAACTCTCTCTCTCTTTACATTTGTGCAAAGTATCATTCATCATTCATATTATACTTGCTTGCATTTGTGTTGTGCCTTGCATATTTCATATTGCTATATCATCTTATATGCTTGGTTGTTTGTGTGTGCCTCACTTGTACTTAATCAACAAGAGCTTCACATAGCACCTCAACCCATTCAAGGGGAATCAAGAGGAGTTAGTCCAGAGCCCTTCACGGGGAATTCGGCTACACTTGTTGATTGTATTAAGTGTGTTTGTAAAATTTGCATTAGCTTCCACATTTAGCGCACTTTGCATTTAGTTTTAAATTAGCACTAACACCTATTCACCCCCCTCTAGGTGTTCTTTCAAGTACAACTGAATAATAATATACATATATCGGGCAAGTCATGTTATCTATACAATAATAAAATTCAGTATCACCTGGTATTTTTTATCAATCTCTTCTAGTGTCATACCACTAGCAGTTCATACTGAAGCCCGCACTCCAGCGAAGCCCATCCGAACATGGCATACGGGTACCATGATCTGAACGAGAGAGTGACCAAAAAATAAGTGTTCCTATCGTCATCATTATTTTTACTGTTTTGTTATATTAATTAGAAACCTAATGGTCGAGAAGCTTTGGTCGGGTGAGCGTATCCCGTGCATACCTGGGACCACAGCCTTAAATAAACCCCTGACTGCTTAGACTAAGGCTACCCGCTAGAGCAGAAGAAAGAAGCAAGAAGCTCAATGAGCTATATATAATTGGTAGCCAGCACTACCGTCCCCTGCAATGGGATAAATATGGATTCATGACATCCACCCAATAAGACCTAGTCAACTGTCAAGCATCCCCCATACCGATATTATATTTATTATATTTAAATTACACAGTGTATCAGGAACAAGAATAATGTATGGTACATGTAATACGATAATAGGACATGTGCTTTTGTTGATATCATGAAATAAGATAACGGGAAGCAGGAAACAAGAGATGTAAAATTCTAGAGGTGGCCCTCATAGATTAAATCCACATGGCACTTAGTTCTACACATCGCATATCAACAACACTCATGTCTAGTAACAGAAGTATCATATCGATATCAGTAAAAGGGAACAGTCATGTACCAGGGATACAAGATATAGTTATGTAATAGTAATAGTAATCTATTCAACATGAACAAATACAATCAACACATGTATACAGGTGAATATATGTAACAATATTTTAAGAACATGAATAACAATGTACAAAGTATCATGCAACAATATCTAGTGTAATAGCGTGCCCACGTATCAGTGGTACATGAGTATAAAATAATAGTGTTCAGTGTAATAATATCTATGTATAGTGATACAGGTACATGAACTAATAGCGGTCTGACGTAATTGAATATCCTTTTAGCGGTGACATTATCAAAGTAATGTAGTTAACATGAATATGTGTCAATATATTACTATTTACTTATAAGGATTTCAGTATTATTAACCTGATTGATATCACAAAGTAACTAAATACTATTATCTATGTTACCATATTTCAATTATCAATTTATTTATAATTCAGGATTCTCTATCAACACCTTTTAATTACTCAAACTATATTGCTAACTCTTCTTTATTTTATATTAAATCAAGAAACAAAATAAATCATTATTTTATTAAACATGTTTAAAAAGAAATCATACATGATCCAAGTACAATGATTTATAATTAATACCATTTATTTAATAATATTTATAGTGATTTACCGATAACCATTTTTATTGATAATAAGCAATCAATTAATGTCATGATAAACTATAATTTGTAAAAAAAACACTCACATAGGTAATACAGGGATGTAGCTCGTCTTCCTACAATAGCAACAGCTCAAAAATCGTCCTGATCGGATACCGGATGCTCAAGCTATCACCCAAATACTAAAATATAAACAAATAGGTTAGCTTTGTAATAAAAAGGTTATAAATGTAAATAATCTAGATTATCAGGGTTTTTTTTTTTATAAAATTAGCTTTATTAACTTTTAGGGTAGGTTTGGTTTGCTAGTGGGTCAGGTTCAGACCCACAACACGAACCCATTTAACTTAAGTGGTCAGGAGTTATTAGGTAATGGCCGGGTTTAATGGGTTTGGATTGGTTTTATATGGTTTAGATCCATAAGGATCCAATAAGAGGGGGGGAGGGGGGGGGGGAGAGAGAGAACGGAAGAGAAAGAGAGGGGCAGTGGAAAGGGGAGTGGTGGCGGGCCAGGCTAAGCTGGCCGCCCGGCTAAGCTGGCCGCCCGGCCAAGCGGGCTGCGCGGCGACTGCACCACCTGCCCAGGCAGAGGAGTGAGGTGAGAGAGACTGGGTGATAAAGATGGTGGAGATAGTGGTGTTGATTGGTGGAAGTGAGGTCATGGTGGTGGTGGACTTGGCTGGAGGAGGAGGAGGTAGTGAAGATGAAGGAGGTGGTGAGATGGTGGTGATGGTGGTGATTAATTGAGTGATGTGGGTGGGGGTTGAGGTAGTTAAAGATAGAGGAAATGGTGGTGGAAAAATGGTGAAGAAATAGAAGAGGAAGGAGATGGTGAAGAATTGGGAGGAGGAAAGTGGAAAGAAGAGGGAAAGAGGGAGGAGACAGCCAGGTTATGGACGCTGAAGAGGATTCGTGGCCGGCGGCCTGCCTACGGCGATAGGCATGGGGAGAGTGTGAGTGGAGATGAGAGAGGGTTAGAGAGAGTGAGATAGAGAGAGGTCAATAAGATATTAATTAAAGAAAAAGAGAGAATTAAAAAAGGTAGGGATTTTTGAAGAGAAAAGAGAAGAGTAGGTCAGTAGCTGAGTCGATGATGGTGAGGCGATGGCTTATGCGGAAGGAAATGAAGTGAATGGAGGAGAAAAAGAGAGAAAAAGAAAGAAAATAATAAATTAAGTTCATGTAATTAATATTTTAATTGGGTGAAAATTTGACTAGCTCCGAACGGTTCCCAAAAATTTTATAAAAATAAAAGAAATTATCTGAGGATTAATGCGAAGTCGGATTTAAGAAATTTAGTCGGGTTTGTAAATTAAAAATCCTGAAATCGGTCGGTGATGTCGATCGAAACCAGATTGGCTGGATTTTTGATAAATTCAGAAAAATTTTTAAAAATACGCTAAAGTAAAAAATATAATTTTAAAGAATAATTTGAAAGCAGATTCTTGAAATTCAACTCTATTTATGAATTAAAATTCTTATAGCCGGTTATCGGTATCGGTCGACACCGACTTCGGAGATTTTCTAAAATAATGTAGAAACATTTTAGAAAAATCTAAAATATTTAAAATATTAGAAAATAATATCTGAAGTTAAAACTGGCTCAATATGACTTCCAGGAAGGTCAAATCAACTTTGTACGCTGTATCGAGTACTGATACTGTAATACGTACATTTAAAACCAGTGGTTACACTTCTCCCCACCTAACAAAAATAACTTCATCCTCAAAATTTCTATTCATGTAGGAGAACAATATTTACAGTAACTAGGAAGTTATGTGCTTCCGCTAAACCACACTAATATTTATAATGAACTCGAGACTGGGTGACTAATATCAGATATTAAAATAATAGGAAAAAAATTAATATTATGAAGGAGAAGTGATTAAAAATTAGAATATTCAAAATGAAAAGGAAAAATTAGAGAATATTAGGAGTCAAGAAATGAATTTTCAATGAAAATATTCTTGTACTCGTAGCTGAAATTCCTAAATTCAAGCACAGATTAGTTCTAATCTGATGACTGGTTGTACTGCTGGTAAGAGTCTGACTATTGATATAGGTGGTTACCCATATTAGATGTGAACCTAGGTTCTGATACCAATATGTAATGCTCCAGTCCTACGGATACGGAGACACTACGACGACGTGCATACACAGGGCGAAAATACCCTCACGTACGAAAGCTAAGCCTCAGTACAGGGAATAAATACAATTTAAACAATAATTTCAACACTAAATAAGTACAAGAATAACTGTAAAAGAGTTGGTGATTATATTAGGTATGAAAAAATGATAAATAAGAAATAAAGATACCTATGATTTGAAAAGGGTCTAGGACTCAAGATAATATCTCAAAAATATCAGATGCTCGAAATCTTTGAGCTCCAACCTGGATACACAAACCCAAGATCGTTAGAAAATAACCAGAGAGTTATAAAATGAAGAAAACAGTAATATATATTATAGTAATACAAGCACAATAATAATAGATATTACATGTTTAAATACCGGTGATACAGTAATAACAATCGGGAGAAATATATACAAGTGTCATATTTTAACATCATTAATACCTAGCATGTTATAACAGTGTTATTATCACAATAATATCCAATTTTATATCATTACTATCAGTTTATATGTCCGGGCTGAGCTACCAAAAATAATAGATAAGTCACTTTGGGAAATCATGTTACTACAGTCAATAGAGTTATACCATTTATATATTATTCTCAATATGTGTAATGTGATATAGTATTAAGTGTTTTTAATTACATCAGTGTATAAGTAACATGTAGCAAATTTTAATTACTTTATATTTATTGTTTAATCTAATAATAACAGTAGCATAGTGGTGTCGTGATGAATATAGACATGTAGGTATGATGTATGCAGAATAACTATGCTACAATGTTGTGATTATACAGTAAAAATGTCTATAGGGTATACTGAAACAGAATACATGGAATACATAGTATACATGTACATGAATAGTGTATCACCATATAAAGTGCAACAAGTATCAGAAAGTATAATAAGGTATACAGATGACATGATAGTGGTTAAAATATCAAGAATAGTGACAAGTTGTAACACCCCATTCCTAGAATATGTACTTAGATACGTATTATGATTTTTAGGTCATATTTTTCAATTTAGTTTTTGTATTTATTTTTGTTTTGTGCTTAATTGAGTGATTGTTTTGTATTGGATCCGGATTCGTGCACTCGGAGTCAGCCCTGGTCTGAACCGGGGACCCGATCATAGTGTATCGCTCGACTCGGTCTTTTTGGTAGTTAGATTTGACCGGTTTCAGTTTCAAATATCATTTTCTAATATTTTAGATTTATCATGATTTTCTGGATTTTTTCAGAATTAAATTGCAAAATCTACAAAACCGGTGTTGATCTGTATCACTGACTGGTTCCTGAATTTTTAGATTTCAAATGGAGTTGAATTTTTAGAAATGGCTTTCACATTACTTTTTAAAATCTCATTTTCTATCTAAATATATTTTTTGAGATTTTTCTGAATTTATCAAAATTTGACCGATTTTGATGTCGACCGATAACGTCGGAAGATTTTAGAATTTTTAATTTGAAAACCAGATTGAATTTCTCAAACTGATTTCACCGGTATCTTAAACTAATATTTTCTATTTTTGAGAATTTTTCGGAGCGATTCTGAAACTGTCGATTTTTCCCACATTAAAATAATACTTTCTTTTTTCTTTTTCTTTTTCCCTTCCCTTTCTTTCTCTCCTACCTGCCCCCGTCCTTCACCATGCCCTGCCAAAGACCAGAGCTGCAGCAGTAGCGCATCCCCCCATCTCCACCATACTCTCCCTCTCCCTTTCTCTTTCTTTCTTTTTTCTTTTTCTTTCTTTCTTTCCTTCCCATCTTCTCCATTTCCACCTTCTCTCCCACCAACACATCCTCCTCCCTCCCCTTGACCACCGGCCAACACCAGCACCATCACCGCAGCCCCCTAGATCTAGTCATCTCCACCCCCAAAACCCCTCTATCACTTCCTTCAACCAAATATCAACTACCACCCTTTCAATTTCAACCAAACTCATTACCACCATTTCCTTCTTTTCTTTAATTCACCATCAAATCCGCCTATTTCTCCACTTCTATCACCCCACCACCACCTCCTCCTCCTCTTCCAACCACCACCGCCACCACCATCAACCACCACCACCACCACCATCACCAACAACCATAACAACACCACCACCACACCAAATAAAAACCACCCCCACTTCCCTTCCTCCCCCTCCGGCGGCGCACCGCCCCCCTTGCGGCAGCACGACACCCAGACCGTCGGTGGCGGCCACCTGGCCTCAGGTCGACTCCCCTTCTCCTTCTTCTTTTCCCTTCTTTCCTTTCTTCCTTTCTTTCTTTCTTTTCTTCTTTCTTACTTTTCCCTTCTTTCCTATTTTACCCTCTTCTTTTCCCTCAAATTCTATCCCTTACCCTCTTTTATTTCTAGCTAACCCCTCTCTCTTCTCTTTTCTACAACTCTCTCTAGCTCTCTCTCTCTTGTAGCCTCTCTCTAACAAATCCTCTCTCTCTCGTCTCTCATTCTCTCATATATATATATATATATATATATATATATATATATATATATATATATATATATATATATATATATATATATATATATATTATATGGATTAGTAGCGTGTACGTGTTTATGGTGTTCCAAGATTTTACGCTGTTTTTCGGTGATTTAGGCGAGTACTTTTCTATCATCATTTCATATCTAGTGATTGCTATTTTAACGTCCATTGTATGATTTATTGATATGCTAATGCCTTGTCACCATCATTACATGCCTAATAATTGTTATCCTGCTTTCTACTACATGATGCATCATTATGCGAGTTGGTATATGATATGTGAGTGCTTTTTTTATCGTCAATTCATGTTTAATAACTGCTACTCTAGCGTTTATTGTATGATATATGGATATGTGGATGTCTTCTTATTACTGTTACATGCTTAACACTTACTACTGTAGTTTTTAGTACATGATACATCGCTATACGAGTAAATATATGATGTTGTAACTCTGTATTCAACTCACCTGATTCCTGACACTTGATATCTGACACGGTACTTGATATGTTATACTTGACACCTAATCCCTGACACTTAATATCTGACACCGGTACTTGATTGCTAAATTGAAAGAACAATCAAAGAGTTAAGAATTTACCGTGTAGTTTGTGGCTAACGGGTCGTATCTACGAGGAGGAATGCGATGAAAGCTTTTTGGTGATTCATTTAATAACAAAGAATTGTGCTCGTTTTTTTAGTGAAAAGAGAATGGAAAGAAGGAGATGATTAAAAGAGAAATTATAACTTTAGAGAAGGCTTTGGAGAAGGTGATTTAAAAAGCTCAAAAATTATTTTGTTGATTATAATAAGGAAGAAAATCTGGGCTCACTACTCAACCGTTCATTCTTCTATTGAAATCCTAAATGCCTCAACTTGATCATAGGCAAAACTTAAGATTGACTTTAGAAAGTTTGAAGTAAAGCACATAAGATGGTTGGAAGAGTTCACTCTTTTCTTTAAGAAATCGTTTTGTGTCGGATGTTAAATCATCAAGCGCGAAGAAGCAAGTATGAAATAAAAACAGTTCAAGAAACGTTCTTAAAAGAAGTACGAGTTTAAAAATCCAAACCCATCCTCATGTGCCTTCAAGAAGAAAGGCTTTAAGTAAGGCATGCAAATGATTCATTGGGTCTTTTTCATTAAAATCAGAAGAGAAGAAGAATTGAAGAGAGGTACAATAGTGAGCCCAAAAAACCGATCTAGCTACTCATGGAAAACAAAGAAGAAGCAAGTAAATAACGCATGACATACCGTAATATGAGTGGAAGAAAATGTGGCTCGATTTTTGTATTGATGTCACTTCAATCTTCAAGTACAAGCACTCAATTCCTCTCTCTCACAAGTATTTATACTGGACTACAAATTGAAAAATAAAAATACAACTTTTGTACTATCTAACAAAGAGCCTAAATCCTTAGAAAATAAACAAAAATTCTAATCCTAGTATTCGCTCCTTTTTTCCTGTTGAAACTGGTATTTATAAGGAAAAACCAGAGGGGGGAGATCCTGGGAAGATTGGGGGAGCAAACGCTCCCCCAACTGACACAACAAGGCCGCGGAAACGCGGCTAGGGCCGCGAAAACGCGGCCCTGGTGTGGCCATGTGGCCACACCCAATTGGTGGAACTCTCCGGTTTGGTGATTTGCCCATATCTTCTGCTGGTTTTCTCATTGCATCTTCAGGATTTGACGAAACAGCCTTTAATTGTTTGACTTCAAACGCTTGATTCAGGGAGGATTCTTCTCAACCGGTTTTCAACCTCTCTGATATGCCAAGATTTGCCCTGATGCCTTGATTTCGAATTTATTCTGAATTAAATCAGAATTTGGTGGGCTTTTGGGTTTGTTTCTCATTCCTTTCTTTTAGCAATTGGGCCTACATTAAACAAAGAAGAAGAAGACTTGTTAATAAGATTTATTAGCTAAAAAGTATGGTAAGGTGACAATGTATATGCAATATATGTGACTAATCATACCCCACACTTATCTTTTGCTCGCCCTCGAGCAAAACATCAGACTAATTCTAATCAATTATTAGACCATTTTCGCAGGTCACTCGATTGCACTGAGCATGTGCAACAAGCCGTTAAACCTCTAGGTTACCCCTAGAGGACGAGTTTTGTCTCGTGAGGATTTTCAGTGGATTGCACCCACAAAATCCATAAAGAAAGAGAAAAAAATTAGTATTTTCGAAAAGCATTTTGAAAAGAGAAAATATTTGAAGTATATTTGTTAGAGTTTAAGTAATTTATAAGTTATAGGAATATCAAATTTTTCATTCCTAACTTAGTCTCTATTCAACAACATGTCATCAATCAAAGTAAGGAGTCAAATTATTTTTCTCATCTAATCTATTAATTTACCCTGAGTCGTATGCACCATCGTGACTGTGAAGTTGACTAAGAGTTCTTTAACATTAACTCCTATGCCTTATTTATATGTATTTTTGGTGGAATTTATTCCTCAATTTCATTAGGCTTTCTAATTTGCCTATGTAACGAGCCTTCAGTCGGTGACACCCAAACCGGACAGTTTTAGGGCACCAGGTGAGAAAACACCCCTAAGGACTTAAACACTCGAGCAGACAAGGCCACGAAACTAAGATTTTTATTTATGAAATGTATCCTTTTTAGGCTTGAATACTTATGCTTCATGAGGCATAAATACCCAGCTTAATCAGAGGATTTATATATATACATATATATATATTTTCAAACTTATCTAATTATCTTTTGCATAAATTCAAGGCTTGCTTAGGCCAAAGCACCTAGCTAATCAATAATTAGATTTGTTTATTATTTTTTTATTTTTATTTTTACATATATATTTTTTATAAGGCATAAGAGTCTTTGTTTTTAAATCCTAAGTGTGTAAGTGTATTCATTGTGTATATTTCATCAAGGTAAGTATCAAGACTAAATTACTTTCACAAATTTTCTTCCTAACCCTAAAAATCAAACAAGTCATCTTATTTTGACCAAGTGTAAGAAATCCTAATTAAGATTTTCCTATTCCTTAAAATTGACTTAATTTATTACAAAAAATATATCAAAATATTGTTCTTACCTTTCAAAAAGTTTTTTTTATATATACTTTTTTTATTTTTATATTAGTCATGTTAGAGCCCTCTCCCACACTTATCTCATGCATTGTCCCCAATGTATGAAAGAAATGCATACATGCATGAAATGAAATGTAAAAGAGGTGCATATATTATACAAAAATATGCACAACATCAAGTTTCTCCCACACCTAGATCTTTTTCGGTCTTATCCCTCTAGCTCTCTTCCCGTCATTCCAATGGGTCCTCTTTATAGGGCATCGTGGGGAGGCCAATATTTCTGTCATTTTAGCTCTCTTCCTCCCCAGTCTCAACTTCTTTAGGTTTTTCTTCCTCACATTTCTATATTCATTATTCAAAAATTGATCACCACCACACTTCTCAGTTGGAACTTCCTCACTATGAATGCCTAGGAATTCTAACTCAGTTCCATATATCTCCTCAAAGCTTAGGTCAACACTTTCCCCTAGAGATGTGTAATTATCCAAAAGATCCCTAGTTGGTTCATCCAAACACATGAGTTCTTCTTCGAAGAGGTTTTCAAAGAGTATGTCAATCGGAGGTTCTTGAATTATATTCTCATGCGATGCATTATTGATTGGCTCATCGAAAGTGAAGATATTCAAATCAAATTTCCCCTTTTTAAAGGGTACTCTAACATTAGGATCTCCGACATATGCCTTCTCATCAAGATAATCGCCTTCATTCTTAAATAATTCGTTAAGAAATAGCGACTCATCTTCTATATCTTCACTCTTTTCATCACAATTATTTTCAACAAAGTTCACCTCAAATGTTTGATCTCTTATTATACGAGGTTGTTTTTCTAGGTTGAAGACATTGACTTCTCTAGTCATGTCCCCAAAAGTTAACCTCATGGACCTATTCCTACAATTGATGATGGCATTGGCAATAGCAAGGAATGGTCGCCCTAGGATAACAGGAGTTTAAGCCCTATGATTGGAGTTAGACACAGGTTGTGTCTCTAGAACTATGAAATCAACAGGGTAAGGGCCTCTTTGTTTCGTTGCAAAACGTCGCAAGTCGCAAGTCGTAAAATGAGAATGGAAAAAGTGAACTGTAGCAAAGAAAATATATTGTGCTTTACGGTGTTTGGTTGATAAAGTGAAGTGTAAATGGAAAATTATATTGTGTTTTACGGTGTTTGGTTGATAAGTGAAAGCGTAAATGGTAAAGTATATTGTGTTTTACGGTGTTTGGTTGGTAATGTAAAAGTATAAGTGGAAAAGTTGACCACAAAATTAACTGTAGCAGTGATTTAAATATTATAAATACTATTAATTAAATCTACTATTGCAAATTAAATTGTATTAATAAATTTGAGATAAAAAATTAATAATCTTAATATTTTATTTATAACAATAATATTATAAAATATTAGTATAAATAGTAAAATATTACTAAAATATTAACTAAATAAATAATATAAAATTTTAAGAAAATCTAAAGAACATTAATAAAATTTTAAGAATACTAATAAAATATAAATATTAAAAATATTTCAAAAATAATAAAATATACTTATAATATTATAATATTAAAAATACTTGAAAATTATTATAATATAAATTATTATAATATTATTGCAATATTAAAATTAACAAAGTAAAATATAATTATAATTTAATAATAAATTATCATTATAGTATTATTATACTGAATTATTATTACAATATTAACATAATAAAATATTAATATAATAATAAAATATATTATGATATTAATAAAGTAATTTTTTATTTTAAAAATAAATAATTAAATATATAGTAATTTTATATTAAAGTATAATATTGTTATATTAATAAAATATTAGCTCTAAATAAAATAATAAAGAATGGAATAAGTATTAATAAAATATTAAAGTATTAAATAAAATATTAAATAAAAATATTAAATTAAAATAGTAAAATATTAAATATTAAAACAATATTAAAACAATAAAAAATTAAAGATTAAAAATATAAAATAATTAAGTAATTAAATAAGAAATTAAACACTATTTAAAATATTAAATATTTAATAATATTAAATTATATATATTGATTATTAAGTAACTGTTTTGAACTGTAAGTGTACTACAAGTGAGAGTTACATGACCACAAAATTAACTGTAGCAACTGCAAGTGGAAAAATATGAGTGTAAAAGTGAGATTTACATGACCACAAATTTAACTATAGCAACTGCAAGTGGGAAAAGAAGAGTTGCATTTTGCAACTTATTTTTCAGCGAAACAAACAACGGAAAATGGAAAAGAAGTTTTACGACTTGCGTTTTGCGGCGAAACAAACATGCCCTAAATAAACTCCCCAACCCGGATAAGGACATCATTAATCTCCCCTTTTGGAACTTTTACTGAACGGTCAGCCAGTTGGATAGTGACTCGAGTTAGACTAAGATCGCCCAACCCGACTTGTTGATAAACTGAGAATGGAAGCAAGTTGATACTTGCTCCTAAGTCAAGAAGTGCACGACTAATCTCGGCTTATCCTATTGTGTAGGCAATGGTTGGACTACTTGGATCCTTGTACTTAATAGGGATCAGACCCGATAGTAGCTCACTAATGTTAGTGGCTAAGAAGACCTTTTTAGGAACGTTAGTCTTTCTCTTCTTAATGCACACGTCCTTAATAAACTTAGCATGAGATGGGACTTGTTGGATGGCATCAAGAAGTGGCACATTTATCTTTACTTGATTAAAGATCTCAATTATCTTATCTATGTGTGGATTTTGCTTGTTGTTTTTCAGCCTATTAGGAAATGGTGCTATAGGCTGGTGCACATGACTGGTTGACTTATCTTTTTCAGATTCATCAAATTTAGGAGGAGTGAGATTAGATGAGGTGGATGCTGAAGTGTGATTGTGTTGATTAGGATTAGGTGGTGTTGACACTTGGTTATCAACTTTCTTTCCCGACCTCAATGTATGAACAGTATTACATTGATTCAGTGATTGATCCTTAACCAAATGAGCTTGTTGTGAATTCCTAGGATTCATAATTGGTTGACTGGGCAAGGTACCCTTTTGCCTCTCATGTTGTGGATTGGCTAAATGGCTCATTTGACCCTCTAACCTCTATATTGTTTGCAGGAGGGAATCTTGGTTCTTCATGTACCTTTTCATATTTCTCTCAAAATCAGTCATTCTCCTTTCGAGTTGAGGATTCTGGAAGGAAGATGGTGAAGCTTGGTTGGGAAAATTTTGTTGATAATTTGAAAAATTGTTGGGAGAATTGTGAGGGTGATTGGAAAAGTTGGGTTGATGATTGAAAGAATTATTGGAATGATGGAAGTGGCTTTCATGGTTTGACCGTGGGTGATCATTATTTTAATGGCTCCATGAGAAATTTGGGTGATTTCTCCAGCCAGGATTGTACGTTGGAGCGTAAGGATCATTGTTCGGCCTTGAAAAGGCCGCATTCATCGGTTCAGGAAAGTGTTGGTGAGCTTGAAATACAGGACACTCCTCAAACACATGATTCATGGCCTGACAGTAAGTACAACCCGGAGTTGGAAATTGGTTTGGGCTGACTTGATTGACTGGACTTAGTTCCTTAGTTTCTAAAGCTTCCAGTCTTCTCGCTAGGTTAGCTAAATTAACCTCGTTAGCTATGGATGATTCAATCGAATGGAGACCTCCTTTTGAAGAGATAGAGTTTGGATTTCTCGAGCTTTCATGTAACACCCCGCTCCCAGAATACGTACTTAGTTGCGTATTCAAATTTTTCGATCATATTATTCGATTTACTTCCTATATTTGTTTTGTATTATGAATTCTTTATATGATCGTTTTGTCTTGGATCCGGATTCACGGACTCGGAGTCAGCCCTAGTCTGAACCGAGGACCCGATCCGAGGGTATTACTCGATTTGGTCTTTTCGCTATTCTGATTTGACCGATTTCAGTTTTAAACATCATTTTCCAATATTTTAGATTTTCTATGATTTTTTGGAATTTTCCTGAATTAAGTTGTAAATCTTCAAAACCGGTGTCGACTAGTGCCGCTAACCGATTCCCGGATTTTTAATTTACAAACGGATTGGAATTACTAGAAGTGTCTTTTTACATTATTTTTTAAAATCACATTTCCTATCTAAATACTTTTTCTGACGATTTTATGAATTTATGAAAATTCCACCGGATTGGGTGTCGGCCAGTATCGCTGGTTGATTCCAAGATTTTTAGTTTACAATCGAAATTGAATTTCTGAATTCCGCTTTCACTTTACTTCTTAAAATCATATTTTATTCTTTAATACATTTTCTGAGATTTTTCAGATTTTATCAAAATCCGGCCGACCCGGTGTAGACCGGTGTCAACGTTTGACTTCGGGATTTTTATCTTGAAAATGAGATTGAATTTCTGAAACCAATTCCACTAAAAATCTTTATATAATATTTATTATTTTTGAGAATTTTCGGAAAGCTTTCCGAGTTACTTTATTTTCGGGCTTTTCTTAAGTTTTCGGTGTTTTCCCAGATACTGAAATTTTATCCAGATATTTTACTCTTTTTCTATTTTTCTCTCTTCTCGCTAAACGCGAGTTCCACCTAACTTGGATTCAATTTTTAATGCAGTGATCCTCTCCATACTGCATTTAATGCATTTCAGATCAACTCCAATAAAGTCAAATCTGACTTTTGTCCTTTCTATTTAACGCAACTTTCGCATTTCCCTGGGCGCGACTTTAATTCCCGCGTTTGGCCCATTTTGGCCTAAACGCAAGTGTGAGGGCTGCGTTTGGAGAGGGAGACGCAAGTTCTCTTTGTATGTTTCTTTTGTTTTGAAAAGTATGCAACATTATTATATACATTCCTATACCTTTATATAAACCCCACTCCTTTCTCTCTCTTCATTTATTCCTTCATCTTCTTCTTTGTTTCCTGAGAACCACCAACAGCCAAGAACCTATTGCTCCCTCCTATTGGCCACCCATTCTCCACCTTCTCCACCTCCATTTCCGCCACCATCTTCATCAACTTCTCCACCTCTTCCTCCTCCATCTCCTCCTCCATTCCAACAATAACAACAACAACCATAACACCATCTACAATACCTTCTTCTTCCTCCATTATTCTCCAAGATAACCCATTTTCACCACCACTTTCTCCACCATCTCCACCACCATAAACACCACCTTAGCCACCAACGACCATGCCATCTTCCTCTCCTCGTCGTGCTCTTTCCGACGAGCTATTGCTTCGCTCTCCGAAACTCCTTTTGCAAAACTCTAATTTTTTATTTTCAACTACACTTGCACTCCACCATTGATTGGGCTTGGAGCTTTGGCCACCTCTTCCGGCCATCTCCGACCATCTCCGACCATCTCCGGCCACCTCCGGCCGTCGCCGGCAACGTGACCGACCCCCCTTCCATTCTTCTTTCTTTCCTTTGCTTTCTTCTTTCTTTTCTTCCCTTCATTCATTCTTTCTTCCCTTCTCTTTTCTTTCCTTCTTTTTCTTCCTTTCCTTAAAATTCCTAACCTGCGTCCCTCTTCCTATTTTCCGCGTCTGCTATTTTCACGCGTCTGCTATTTCTCGCGTCTGCTATTTCTCGCGTCTGCCATTTTCCCGCGTCTGTTATTTCCCGCGTCTGCCATTTTCCCGCGTCTGCTATTTTCCGCGTCTGCCATTTCCCGCGCCTGCTATTCCCGCGTATGCGATTCCCGCGTCTCCATTCTCTTCTCCTTTCTATTTGAACGCGTTTACGCGTTGATTTCCTGAATTCCAGAGCTTGGGATTTCACGGCGTTTTTTCGAAGTTCTAGGCGAGTGTCCTCGACTCCATTTGGGTTTCCCTGCTTCGTCGGGTCGACATGTATTTTATTCCATGTTTATATGTATTTTACTGCTTTATACTATGCGTGGCCGACCCTTCGTGGTCGTTGAACTCTGGGTTTCTGCCCACTCCTGGGATGGCTAGTAGCCACCGAGAGTGCGCTTAAACCCCGAGCGTTCTTGATCCCTCAGCCTTCAGCCTCCGGTCTCTCACTATCTCGAAAGGGAAGTGATTGGGACCGTCAGGTCTCTCCGTCCTTCAGCCTCCGGTCTCTCACTATCTCGAAAGGGAAGTGATTGGGACCGTCAGGTCTCTCAGCTCCGTCTGGTTATCATGATCAGCGTTCAGCGCTTTATCACTAGATTCGTTTAGGCAAGATGCTGCCGGATTTCCTACTCGCACTTTAAGCCGAGTTGTCCCGGTAACCTTGCCAGACGCTCTAGTGCCAAATACTGTTTGCTGTCTGTGCCTCCAGCTTGCTCAGCTCCGCTTGGTTGTGCTCAGCTACAACTTTATCACATGCCATATACTTACCTGACATGTTAACACTTGACATACTTTATACATGCTACTATTTAACACTTGTTTGTATCACCTGTCAACTGATGTGTTATCACCTAACACCAGACATGCTACTACTTGGCAAGGCCCCTTATTATGACATGACTTGCCACCGGACTAATATCAATCTCTTGACATGATTGGTCACCCGCCAAATATTATCCTCCTGTCATGCTATCACTTGAAACCCGGCATGATATACTTGACTCTCATAATTATCACGATAACGGGAATGATGACCTGACATCATGTTTACATCTTGATATATTATAGTACATTCTGTACTCCTGAGATACCTGTATTCCTGATATTCCTGACTTGTTCCTGCTCATTTCCAAAATCTGATAATTATCTAATAAATCATAAATAAGACAACTTGCACCCGGTTTGGGGGAAACTGATGGGCCCTGATTAATCATGTTTATGGTGGCCTTTTCGAGTCACGTGTGGCCACATACTTGAGGGATCACCTGGCGGCCACCAGGGATTCCGTGGGGTGTGCTGGCACCCCTACTCATGTTTATTCTTGCCGGGTATGCACATGCCCTAGGCCTATTTTTATGGGATCTGCGATACTCTATTCCTGTTCGGGCGTAAATAAGTCCGGTACCTAGCGGTACGTTCCGGCTCAGCACCGGATACTCCTGGACCGTTGTCCCGGGCATGTACGGGGCCCATCCAAAACATGATTCATCGATCTTTATCAGTTTTCAAATAACTTGCTATATAAGTTGTGAGTGAAAGTATATGGAATGGGACACATACTGAAGCCTGGAACTTAGACGGCTCCAATTATAATAAGATGCGAATATGCGATTTGATGTGTTGTTTTGTAACTCGGGTTGTACGCGCTCGGATTACGGTGACATGGGATAAAGGTATATAGATGAGGGTTTCCTTATTTGGATTATTCCTTCGAGGTATTAGTCTCATGGGGCCGTGACCTATGCTTGTACAATCAGTTTTGCTCGTAATCGGTTTTATCGGTTTTTATCGGTTTTATGTTAGTTTAGGAGATATCTGGTGTTGCCCTATCTACTTTACTTCTCATCTCTTTACCTTCTCTTATCTTATCATATCATGAGTAGTTCCTGCTTGATATCACTTGTTTTATATCTACTTGCTCCTACATGCTTACCTATGCTCGCCACTTGGCATTCGTATCACCACTCGCCTGGGGAGTTCTATCTGACTCCCCTGGATCCTCATGTCCAGGTCATGGAGCTTAGAGCCTGTGGATTCCCCTAGTTGCTGATCAGAGTGGCGCAGCTGAAGCGTGGATCCCCAGCATACCGTCTGGAGCCTTATCCTTCCAGGCCCACTGTGCGCCTCTCGAGTTTTCCTTTTGTAAACTCGTGAGTGCCTTTTATACTGTTCACTCTTGTACATTCCTTTGCATTCTCGCATTTGCGCCTATCAGTGATGTAATATTATTGTAATATTTGTCACCTCTGGTGATAACTTTGTAATTGTACTCATGTGTTGGAATGTATAATGCACCACGTGCTTCCGTACTCTGATTCTTACCTGTACTGATGCTTAGCGTATATACGTGAGGGTATTTCTGACCTGCGTATATAAGTCGCAGTAACGTCTCCGTACCCGCTGGATCGGGGCGTTACAGGGTGGTATCAGAGCCTAGGCTGTCACATCCTCAGTACGTCCAGATGGCAAATTAATGGTAAAGAAATTTGCAACTGGAATGCATGAGTCCTGGTTATACAGTCCAACTACAAGTACAGAGTTATCTATTTTTCTTGATCATCTTTCCTTTGATTCCTAATTTCCTCTATCTTTCCCCTGTTTTGGTTTTCGAAGCCTTTATACCAACTTAAGATATGGATATACTAGAGAGGTAGTGGCTAGTTCTGAATGAAGCTATGACATGATCTCTTCGGCCAACTCTATGAAGCTCGGTATTCTCTGGATTGATCCTGATCGGGTTATCTTTCAGAAGTCAGTAGTCAGGATTCTCTACGGGTATTCTATATTCTCGGCTATATCTTTCAGAGTGATCGATGCCTGGTATTCGGAATTCTCAATTATCGGTCTTCTTTATTATGCTCAGTATTCTCGAGGTTTCCTTTATCTTCAGTATTCTGGCGTATTCTCAGAGCGACATTAAGTATACAGTACACCGGGAATTCTATTGCAAAGCTGTGTTATCAGTCAGTATTATTTGGCATCGTTCGGAGATTTATACAGCCGGAAGTGCAGAGGATGTCTATATTCTGATTGTTGTTCAGTCAACTTGAGAGCCCTACCTATAGTGCGTCATATCTTAATTGGTATAAATTCCGCCCTAGTCCTCTTTGTGTTCAATTTACCCCTTATCGAAATTGCGAGGACGCAATTTTTTGTAAGGTGGGTGGATTGTAACACCCCGCTCCCAGAATACGTACTTAGTTGCGTATTCAGATTTTTCGATCGTATTATTCGATTTACTTCCTGTATTTGTTTTGTATTATGAATTCTTTATATGATCGTTTTGTCTTGGATCCGGATTCACGGACTCGGAGTCAGCCCTAGTCTGAACCGAGGACCCGATCCGAGGGTATTACTCGATTTGGTCTTTTCGCTATTCCGATTTGACCGATTTTAGTTTTAAACATCATTTCCAATATTTTAGATTTTCTATGATTTTCTGAAATTTTCCTGAATTAAGTTGTAAATCTTCAAAACCGGTGTCGACTAGTGCTGCTGATCGATTCCCAGATTTTTAATTTACAAACGGATTGGAATTACTAGAAGTGTCTTTTACATTATTTCTTAAAATCACATTTCCTATCTAAATACTTTTTCTGAGGATTTTATGAATTTATGAAAATTCCACCGGATTGGGTGTCGGCCAGTATCGCTGGTTGATTCCAGGATTTTTAGTTTACAATCGGAATTAAATTTCTGAATTCTGCTTTCACTTTACTTCTTAAAATCATATTTTATTTTTTAATACATTTTATGAGATTTTTCAGATTTTATCAAAATCCGGCCGATCCGGTGTAGACCGGTGTCAACGTTTGACTTCGGGATTTTTATCTTGAAAATGAGATTGAATTTCTGAAAACCGATTGCACTAAAAATCTTTATATAATATTTATTATTTTTGAGAATTTTTGAAAAGCTTTCCGAGTTACTTTATTTTTCGGGCTTTTCTTAAGTTTACGGTGTTTTCCCAGATACTGGAATTTTATCCAGATATTTTACTCTTTTTCCATTTTTCTCTCTTCTCGTTAAACGCGAGTTCTACCTAACTCGGATTCAATCTTTAATGCAGTGATCCTCTCCATACTGCATTTAATAAATTTCAGATCAACTCCAATCAAGTCAAATCTGACTTTTGTCCTTTCTATTTAACGCAACTTTCGTATTTCCCTGGGCGCGGCTTTAATTCCCGCGTTTGGCCCATTTTGGCCTAAACGCAAGTGTGTGGGCTGCGTTTGGAGAGGGAGACGCAAGCTCTCTTTGTATGTTTCTTTTGCTTTGAAAAGTATACAACATTATTATATTCATTCCTATACCTTTATATAAACCCCACTCCTTTCTCTCTCTTCATTTATTCCTTCATCTTCTTCTTTGTTTCCTGAGAACCACCAACAGCCAAGAACCTATTGCTCCCTCCTATTGGCCACCCATTCTCCACCTTCTCCACCTCCATTTCCACCACCATCTCCATCAACTTCTCCACCTCTCCCTCCTCCATCTCCTCCTCCATTCCAACAACAACAACAACCATAACACCATCTACAATACCTTCTTCTTTCTCCATTATTCACTAAGATAACCCATTTTCACCACCACTTTCTCCACCATCTCCACCACCATAAACACCACCTTAGCCACCAACGACCATGCCATCTTCCTCTCCTCGTCGTGCTCTTTTCGACGAGCTATTGCTTCGCTCTCCGAAACTCCTTTTGCAAAACTCTAATTTTTTATTTTCAACTACACTTGCACTCCACCATTGATTTGGGCTTGGAGCTTTGGCCACCTCTTCCGGCCATCTCCGACCATCTCCGGCCACCTCCGGTCTCTCACTATCTCGAAAGGGAAGTGATTGGGACCGTCAGGTCTCTCAGCTCCGCCTGGTTATCATGATCAGCGTTCAGCGCTTTATCACTAGATTCGTTTAGGCAAGATGCTGCCGGATTTCCTACTCGCACTTTAAGTCGAGTTGTCCCGGTAACCTTGCCGGACGCTCCAGTGCTAAATACTGTTTGCTGTCTGTGCCTCCAGCTTGCTCAGCTCCGCTTGGTTGTGCTCAGCTACTACTTTATCACATGCCATATACTTACCTGACATGTTAACACTTGACATGCTTTATACATGCTACTATTTAACACTTGTTTGTATCACCTGTCAACTGATGTGTTATCACCTAACACCAGACATGCTACTACTTGGCAAGGCCCCTTGTTATGACATGACTTGCCACCGGACTAATATCAATCTCTTGACATGATTGGTCACCCGCCAAATATCATCCTCCTGTCATGCTATCACTTGAAACCCGGCATGATATACTTGACTCTCATAATTATCACGATAACGGGAATGATGACCTGACATCATGTTTACATCTTGATATATTATAGTACATTCTGTACTCCTGAGATACCTGTATTCCTGATATTCCTGACTTGTTCCTGCTCATTCCCGAAATCTGATAATTATCTAACAAATCATAAATAAGACAACTTGCACCCGGTTTGGAGAAAACTGATGGGCCCTGATTAATCATGTTTATGGTGGCCTTATCGAGTCACGCGTGGCCACATACTTGAGGGATCACCTGGCGGCCACCAGGGATTCCGTGGGGTGTGCTGGCACCCCTACTCCTGTTTATTCTTGCCGGGTATGCACACGCCCTAGGCCTATTTTTATGGGATCTGCGATACTCTATTCCTGTTCGGGCGTAAATAAGTCCCGGTACCTAGCGGTACGTTCCGGCTCAGCACCGGATACTCCTGGACCGTTGTCCCGGGCATGTACGGGGCCCATCCGAAACATGAATCATCGATCTTTATCAGTTTCTAAATAACTTGCTATATAAGTTGTGAGTGAAAGTATATGGAATGGGACACATACTGAAGCCTGAAACTTAGACGGCTCTAATTATAATAAGATGCGAATATGCGATTTGATGTGTTGTTTTGTAACTCGGATTGTACGCGCTCGGATTACGGTGACATGGGATAAAGGTATATAGATGAGGGTTTCCCTGTTTGGATTATTCCTTCGAGGTACTAGTCTCATGGGGCCGTGACCTATGCTTGTACAGTCAGTTTTGCTCGTATCGGTTTTATCGATTTTATTAGTTTTATGTTAGTTTAGGAGATATCTGGTGTTGCCCTATCTACTTTACTTCTCATCTCTTTACCTTCTCTTATCTTATCATATCATGAGTAGTTCCTGCTTAATATCACTTGTTTTATATCTACTTGCTCCTGCATGCTTACCTATGCTCGCCACTTGGCATTCGTATCACCACTCGCCTGGGGAGTTCTATCTGACTCCCCTGGATCCTCATGTCCAGGTCATGGAGCTTGGAGCGTGTGGATTCCCCCAGTTGCTGATCAGAGTGGCGCAGCTGAAGCGTGGATCCCAGCAGACCGTCTGGAGCCTTATCCTTCCAGGCCCCCTGTGCGCCTCTCGAGTTTTCTTTTGTAAACTCGTGAGTGCCTTTTATACTGTTCACTCTTGTACATTCCTTTGCATTCTCGCATTTGCGCCTATCAGTGATGTAATATTATTGTAATATTTTGTCACCTCTGGTGATAACTTTGTAATTGTACTAATGTGTTGGAATGTATAATGCACCACGTGCTTCCGTACTCTGATTCTTGCCTGTACTGATGCTTAGTATATATACGTGAGGGTATTTCTGACCTGCGTATATACGTCGCAGTAACGTCTCCGTACCCGCTGGATCGGGGCGTTACATTTCACTAGTCGGTTCCCATTGGATGGTCTTTTTCAGCTAGATTCTCATATAAATCCCATCCTTCATGCTTATCCTTCTGCAAGAATCCCCCTTGGCACATGCTTTCTAAGAGGGTCTTGGTCGAGTAGTCTAAACCGTCATATAGAATTGACATTTTCCCATTTCTCTATTCCATGATGAGGACATTGGACAAGGAGGTCTTTGAAGCGTTCAAAGTACCTCTAAAACGGTTTACTAGGTTCTTGCTTGAACTGCATGATGTTCTTCCTAACGAGAGCGGTCTTGTGGATTGGATAGAATTTCTTCAAGAAGACCTTGATGAAACCATCTCAAGATGTGATAGAGCCAAGTTATAGAGCCATTTCTTGGCTAGGTCCTTAAGAGCAAATGGGACAAATCTCAACCTAATACCATCATCTGCAAGGTATGGGATTTTCATCATTAAGCATACTTCCTCAAATTCTCTTATGAAGAAATAAGTATCTTCAGACTCTAAGCCATGAAATTTAGGGAGTGTATTGTTGTAATACTCTGATCCCCGGTATACGTATCACCGTATCAGTACGCGATACGACGTACAAAATTGATTTGACCTCTGTAGTAGTCTAATTGAGCTGATTTCAGTTTCTAAAATCATTTTCTAATATTTTAGATTTTTCAGGATTTTTCTGGAATTTTTCTGGATTAATTTGGAAATCTCCGTTGTCGGTGTCGACCGATACCGATAACCGGCCTTCCGATTTTTATTTCACAAACGGAGTAGAATTTTGAGAATCGGCCTTCACCATATATCTTAGAATTTCATGAGCTACGTTCGGGTATTTTTGGGGATTTTTCAGAATTTATCGAAATCCGGGCAAAACCGGTGTCGCCCGTATCGTGAGACACTCCGGGATTTTTAATTTGCAAACCGGATTGAGTTTTGACAAACCGTCTTCATATTACACCTCAGCGTAATATTCTCTATTTTCTCTAATTTTTGGACACTGTTCGGAGATGGTCAAATATTAGGCCCACTATAATAATAATTAAATATTATTTTTTTTAATCTTTTCTTTTCTTCTCCTTTCTTCCCAGCGAAGCCATCTCCACCGACTCACTGTGCACCCACCGCCTTTACCTCTCTCCCCCATTAAAACCCCTAATCCTCTCACTCTCTCTAATTCTCTCATACTCTCTCTCTCTCTCTAATTAGCTCTCCCCCCTCTCTCTAATTAATCTCCCTCCATTTCTCTCTCCCCCTCTCCATCTCTCTCTCTCTCTGCAGGTAAGCCGGAGGCCGGCCAGGCCGGGCCAGGAAGCGCCGGAGGCGCCGGCGGCGCGGGCGCAGGTGGGGGGCGTCAGCCCCCACCTCTCTTTCCTCTCCTCTCTCTCTGGTGTTGGGCCCCGGCTGACCCGGCGGCCTTGGGCGCCGGAGCAGCGCCGGCGCCGGCGGCGGGGCGCGCCGCCGGCGGGCGCAGGCCGGCGGTGCCCGCGCGCGGGCGGCGGGCGCAGGCGGGCGCCAGCAGCCGCCTGCTGCTGTGTTCTCATTTGGGTGAAACCCAATAGAGTTTGGGTTTGGGTTTAAACCCAAACCCGACCCATTTGCATCAAACCCGACCCGTTAAGGTAAAATTACATTTTAACCCCTGTAAGATTTTTAATTACTTTTAGGCCCCTGTAAAATTACATTTAGCCCCTGAATAATTTCTGTTATTGCGTAACTAACCTTTTCTTTTGGTTTTGGTGTTCGGGCGATATCGGGAGCATCCGGACTCCGATTGGAACGATTCTGGATCCGTTGTGATCGTGGGAACGAGAGCTACAGTCCTGTAGCCAGTTGGTGAGTGTTTTTATTTTATAAATTATCTTTTTAGTCTATTAATTGAACTTGGTTGCTTTATTAATGACTGGTAAATCCTAATTGGTACACCATATTAAAACATTATAATAAACACTGTACTTAAATATGCCTAACACCTAATAGACGTAGAGTGTGACACTGGATACCTATTAGGTCATGTTCATGGATCACTGACATCCGGCCCACTATGTCACCATATGTTTGGACACTATCATGTCATGTATCGTATCACAGTAACATTACATGCATACAGTTCCACAGATACGCTATGACACGCGTACTTCATTAGACAGAGTCTTGTCCCTATTCCACTGTCGCACTTACTGACTCACTGGTACACTAAACACCGTAGTGCACGTAGACATCGGTTACACCTCTCACCATTACTTAGATATTGAGATTCACGATATTGAGATTCATGTACACGGATACACAAATATGTTGCACTGGTACACGACTAGACCAATGCACGGACTACCGCATTTCATATCATGTCATGTTTACATATTACTGTTACACCTGCATGTCATGTTTACATATTATTGTTACATTTGCATGTCATGTTTCCATATCACTGTTACACCGGCATATTATGTTGACGTATCACTGTTACACCGGCATATTATGTTTACGTATCACTGTTATACATGCATGTTATGTTTCCATCGCCCTGTTACCAGTGCATGTATGCTTTCTCTATTACTGTCATAGGAATCCCCGTTCATAGTACATGTATTATTGTTCCATGTACCGTATTCATGTTATATGATTGCTTCATGTTACTGATATGGATATACTCGATACTGGACATGAGAGCTGTTGATATGCGATATGTGGAATCCCACATCTATTGTTCATGTTATATTGTTCATGGTATATTGTTCCCGTGATATTGTTCCCGTTTTCGGGTATATTGTTCTCGTTATATTGTTCTACGCTATCAACAGAGCTCAAGTCCAGTTAACATGTTACCCGTATCATGTACAGTGGTTGTCTTGTTACATTGTATACTTGATATAACAGATCATAATGATAACTGGGGTTTTGGGGGAGACTTGACGGTTGATTAGATCTTATCGGGTGATGTACTGGATCCATATTGTTTTCCCACTGCAGGGGACGGTAGGAGGGCTGCCTACCAATTGCTCCATGAGCTCTTGTTACTTGATTCATGCTCCCCTCTTAGCGGAGGGCCCTGGTCCTGGCAGCCAGGGCTTGTTTAAGGCCGTGATCCCGGGTATGCACGGGATACATCCACCCGATAAGAACTCCTCGACCACGGGTTTCCAATTAATATAATAAAACAGTATACACAATAGTGACGTCGGGAACACTTGATATTTGGTTGCTCTCTCGTTTGGATAATGGTACCCGTAGGCCATGTCCGGATGGGTTCGACTGGGGTGCGGGCTTCAGTATGAACCGCCAGTGGTATGGGACACTGGAAGAGAGTATTAAAATACCAGGTGATACTGATCGCTACTATTGTATAAATGACATGACAAGACATGACCTGCCTGCTACATGTTTAGTTGTACTTGTTACTGTTCCTGATCATTTATCTGCTATCATGTGACATGTATACATTGCTATTGTTCCTGTTTCCTGTTACACTTTCTTTAGTGATCTGCTACTCCTTGCACATGTATACTTTGTTACTTTCCTGATACTTGTTACCCCTGTTTGTAGTGGCATACTATGCATGTTCTGCATTGCATATATATATATTTTATTGTTGCAGACATATGCCCATCCGCATGGTCACCTCTATCACGTCACCACTAGCAAATTCATATCTATTACGTCACCACTAGCCACCCATCCGCATGGTCACCTCTATCACGTCACCACTAGCAAATTCATATCTATTACGTCACCACTAGCCAATATTATTTATGATATAACCTGGACACGATTAAGACATGACCCGATGATTACATATTTATATTTGTCTACTGCTTATTACTGTTACCACGTCATATCTTATATCTTATTATCGTGCTTGTATTATTATAGTATATTCCTGCCCTCTTTATTTTACCACTCACTAGGTCGCTTTCTGACGACCCTGGGTTTGCATGCCCAGATTGGAGATCCGCGTACCGTAGTATCCGAGAGTACCTTGGAGTCACATCGGAGCTTCCGCATCGGGACTATTCCTAGGTATCTTGGTATTTTATTTTCGTTATCTTATTTGTCTCCATTTTTCATATCTGTTATGATCGCTGACCTCTTTCTGCAGGTATTCTTGTACTTATTTCATGCTGGACCTCATATCTATATGGAGGTATTATAATGTACTGAGGCTTAACGTACGCGTGAGCGTGTTTTCACCTCGCGTATGTACGTCGCCATAACGTCTCCGTATCCTTGGGATCGGGGCGTTACATAGTGGTATCAGAGCCTAGGTTTCACACCTGGTGTGGGTGATCACCTGGGTCAATACTCGGGCTCTTACCAGCAGTACAAGCAGATTCAGATTAACTGATCTGGATCTGAATTTGGGATTCCAGCAACGAGTACAAGAATACCATGACCTTGACGATTCATTCCTTGACTCGCTTATATTCTTTCCTTCCTTATGATCATCAATCAGAATATCTGATTTCCTTCTCGCTTTCCTTGCATCGGCTTGCTTCCCATCCGTTAGGATACGTTCACTATCATACTTCTTCATCCCCAGTTCCTTCGAGATAGCAAGTGCGCAGCGAAAGTATCGTGGACCCGTGCTAATTTAGCTTTGGGGTTGGAAATCTTGTTCTCACACCTGATTGAAATTGCGAGGACGCAATTTTTTTATAAGGTGGGGAGAAATGTAATACTCTGATCCCCGGTATACGTATCACCGTATCAGTACGCGATACGACGTATAAAATTGATTTGACCTCTGTAGTAGTCTGATTGAGCTGATTTCAGTGTCTAAAATCATTTTCTAATATTTTAGATTTTTCAGGATTTTTCTGGAATTTTTCTGGATTAATTTGGAAAATCTCCGTTGTCGGTGTCGACCGATACCGATAACCGGCCTTCCGATTTTTATTTCACAAACGGAGTAGAATTTGAGAATCGGCCTTCACCATATATCTTAGAATTTCATGAGCTACGTTCGGGTATTTTTGGGAATTTTTTCAGAATTTATCGAAATCCGGGCAAAACCGGTGTCGCCCGTATCGGTGAGACACTCCGGGATTTTTAATTTGCAAACCGGATTGAGTTTTGACAAACCGTCTTCATATTACACCTCAGCGTATATTCTCTATTTTCTCTAATTTTTGGACACTGTTCGGAGATGGTCAAATATTAGCCCTATAATAATAATAATTAAATATATTTTTTTTTAATCTTTTCTTTTCTTCTCCTTTCTTCCCAGCGAAGCCATCTCCACCGACTCACTGTGCACCCACCGCCTTTACCTCTCTCCCCCAATTAAAACCCCTAATCCTCTCACTCTCTCTAATTCTCTCATACTCTCTCTCTCTCTCTCTAATTAGCTCTCCCCCCTCTCTCTAATTAATCTCCCTCCATTTCTCTCTCCCCCTCTCCATCTCTCTCTCTCTCTGCAGGTAAGCCGGAGGCCGGCCAGGCCGGGCCAGGAAGCGCCGGAGGCCGGCCAGGCCGGGCCAGGCGGCGGGAAGCGCCGGCGGCGCGGGCGCAGGTGGGGGGCGTCAGCCCCCACCTCTCTTTCTCTCCCTCTCTCTCTGGTGTTGGGGCCCCGGCTGACCCGGCGGCCTTGGGCGCCGAGCAGCGCCGGCGCCGGCGGCGGGGGCGCGCCGCCGGCGGGCGCAGGCCGGCGGTGCCCGCGCGCGGGCGGCGGGCGCAGGCGGGCGCCAGCAGCCGCCTGCTGCTGTGTTCTCATTTGGGTGAAACTTTTCTTTTCTTCTCCTTTCTTCCCGGCGAAGCCATCTCCACCGACTCACTGTGCCCCCCACGCCTTTACCTCTCTCCCCCAATTAAAACCCCTAATCCTCTCACTCTCTCTAATTCTCTCATACTCTCTCTCTCTCTCTAATTAGCTCTCCCCCCTCTCTCTAATTAATCTCCCTCCATTTCTCTCTCCCCCTCTCCATCTCTCTCTCTCTCTGCAGGTAAGCCGGAGGCCGGCCAGGCCGGGCCAGGAAGCGCCGGAGGCCGGCCAGGCCGGGCCAGGCGGCGGGAAGCGCCGGCGGCGCGGGCGCAGGTGGGGGGCGTCAGCCCCCACCTCTCTTTCTCTCTCTCCTCTCTCTCTGGTGTTGGGCCCCGGCTGACCCGGCGGCCTTGGGCGCCGGAGCAGCGCCGGCGCCGGCGGCGGGGGCGCGCCGCCGGCGGGCGCAGGCCGGCGGTGCCCGCGCGCGGGCGGCGGGCGCAGGCGGGCGCCAGCAGCCGCCTGCTGCTGTGTTCTCATTTGGGTGAAACCCAATAGAGTTTGGGTTTGGGTTAAACCCAAACCCGACCCATTTGCATCAAACCCGACCCGTTAAGGTAAAATTACATTTTAACCCCTGTAAGATTTTTAATTACTTTTAGGCCCCTGTAAAATTACATTTAGCCCCCTGAATAATTTCTGTTATTGCGTAACTAACCTTTTCTTTTGGTTTTGGTGTTCGGGCGATATCGGGAGCATCCGGACTCCGATTGGAACGATTCTGGATCCGTTGTGATCGTGGGAACGAGAGCTACAGTCCTGTAGCCAGTTGGTGAGTGTTTTTATTTTATAAATTATCTTTTTAGTCTATTAATTGAACTTGGTTGCTTTATTAATGACTGGTAAATCCTAATTGGTACACCATATTAAAACATTATAATAAACACTGTACTTAATATGCCTAACACCTAATAGACGTAGAGTGTGACACTGGATACCTATTAGGTCATGTTCATGGATCACTGACATCCGGCCCACTATGTCACCATATGTTTGGACACTATCATGTCATGTATCGTATCACAGTAACATTACATGCATACAGTTCCACAGATACGCTATGACACGCGTACTTCATTAGACAGAGTCTTGTCCCTATTCCACTGTCGCACTTACTGACTCACTGTACACTAAACACCGTAGTGCACGTAGACATCGGTTACACCTCTCACCATTACTTAGATATTGAGATTCACGATATTGAGATTCATGTACACGGATACACAAATTATGTTGCACTGGTACACGACTAACCAATGCACGGACTACCGCATTTCGATCATGTCATGTTTACATATTACTGTTACACCTGCATGTCATGTTTACATATTATTGTTACATTTGCATGTCATGTTTCCATATCACTGTTACACCCGGCATATTATGTTGACGTATCACTGTTACACCGGCATATTATGTTTACGTATCACTGTTATACATGCATGTTATGTTTCCATCGCCCTGTTACCAGTGCATGTATGCTTTCTCTATTACTGTCATAGGAATCCCCGTTCATAGTACATGTATTATTGTTCCATGTACCGTATTCATGTTATATGATTGCTTCATGTTACTGATATGGATATACTCGATACTGGACATGAGAGCTGTTGATATGCGATATGTGGAATCCCACATCTATTGTTCATGTTATATTGTTCATGGTATATTGTTCCCGTGATATTGTTCCCGTTTTCGGGTATATTGTTCTCGTTATATTGTTCTACGCTATCAACAGAGCTCAAGTCCAGTTAACATGTTACCCGTATCATGTACAGTGGTTGTCTTGTTACATTGTATACTTGATATAACAGATCATAATGATAACTGGGTTTGGGGGAGACTTGACGGTTGATTAGATCTTATCGGTGTGATGTACTGGATCCATATTGTTTTCCCACTGCAGGGGACGTAGGAGGGCTGCCTACCAATTGCTCCATGAGCTCTTGTTACTTGATTCATGCTCCCCTCTTAGCGGAGGGCCCTGGTCCTGGCAGCCAGGGGCTTGTTTAAGGCCGTGATCCCGGGTATGCACGGGATACATCCACCCGATAAGAACTCCTCGACCACGGGTTTCCAATTAAACATAATAAAATAGTATACACAATAGTGACGTCGGGAACACTTGATATTTGGTTGCTCTCTCGTTTGGATAATGGTACCCGTAGCCATGTCCGGATGGGTTCGACTGGGTGCGGGCTTCAGTATGAACCGCCAGTGGTATGGGAACACTGAAGAGAGTAATTAAAATACCAGGTGATACTGATCGCTACTATTGTATAAATGACATGACAAGACATGACCTGCCTGCTACATGTTTAGTTGTACTTGTTACTGTTCCTGATCATTTATCTGCTATCATGTGACATGTATACATTGCTATTGTTCCTGTTTCCTGTTACACTTTCTTTAGTGATCTGCTACTCCTTGCACATGTATACTTTGTTACATTTCCTGATACTTGTTACCCTGTTTGTAGTGGCATACTATGCATGTTCTGCATTGCATATATATATATTTTTATTGTTGCAGACATATGCCCATCCGCATGGTCACCTCTATCACGTCACCACTAGCAAATTCATATCTATTACGTCACCACTAGCCACCCATCCGCATGGTCACCTCTATCACGTCACCACTAGCAAATTCATATCTATTACGTCACCACTAGCCAATATTATTTATGATATAACCTGGACACGATTAAAGACATGACCCGATGATTACATATTTATATTTGTCTACTGCTTATTACTGTTACCACGTCATATCTTATATCTTATTATCGTGCTTGTATTATTATAGTATATTCCTGCCCCTCTTATTTTACCACTCACTAGGTCGCTTTCTGACGACCTGGGTTTGCATGCCCAGATTGGAGATCCGCGTACCGTAGTATCCGAGAGTACCTTGGAGTCACATCGGAGCTTCCGCATCGGGACTATTCCTAGGTATCTTGGTATTTTATTTTCGTTATCTTATTTGTCTCCATTTTCATATCTGTTTATGATCGCTGACCTCTTTCTGCAGGTATTCTTGTACTTATTTC
>JAVJIF010017137.1:0-80701 GCA_038442645.1 Agave tequilana | reverse complement strand
CTTGGGTATATAAGGATTTGGGCAATTCCACCAAGAAGGCTAGTCTTTTGGGATGGTGCCCCAAATCCTTCAATTGGTATCAGAGCCAATCCACCAACAATCTCATCAATCTACAAGTACCTAAGTTATGAAAAATAACTATGAGAGTTGGTAAATTCATATGAAAGCTCTATTTGGTTCTCAAGAGTTGTGGGAGCTAATCTTTGATGGGCTCAAGGAACCCACATCGGAAGTAGAAGCCACCTACACCGCCGAAGAGAAGAACGCTCTTAGAGAGCAAAGAAGGAAGGATAGCAAGGCTCGTTTTTTACTCAGACGAGTTTATCTTCGAGAGAGTTGTCAAAGTAACGACGAGCAAGGAAGCATGGGAATCCTTGCTACCATCTATAAAGAAGTCGAGAGGGTGAAGCGAATTCGCCTCCAAACTTTGAGGGGCGATCTTGAGCCGCTTAAATGAAAGATGAAAAAAATTTCCGATTATTATTCACGATTACTTCTAACTGTGAATAAAATGAGGAGAAGATGGAGGACATCCGAGTAATGGAGAATTTACTCCAATCCCTCACATCAAAGTTCGAGCACGTGGTGGCGGCAATTGAGGAGTCCAAGAATTTGGAGGAGATCTCAATAGAGGAGCTTTTGGGATCTCTCCAAGTTCATGAGCAACGCATGCAAAAGAAGACTATTTTCATAATTTTTGAACAAGCATTAGAGTCAAAGTTGACTCTAAATGATCGAGGCTCACATAGTAGAGGTTGTGGTCTTGGTAGAGGTAGGGGGACATAATCCCCAACAACAAACCACACAAAATCAAGTGGAGTTTCAAAGCTTCAGAGGTCGAGGACAAAGCAATCGGGAAAATTTTACATCTGGACGTGAAACAATAAGAACGTCCAATGCTATAACTGTCAAAAATTTGGACACTATGCCTCGGATTGCTGGCACAGGACTGAAGATCTTACCAATCTCATCGAAGCAACAAATGATGTGGGTAATAACTCTCTTCTTCTTACTCATGATGATTCAAGTGTTCAGAATGATATTTGGTACCTTGATTCGGGTGCTAACAACCACATGTGCGGGAAGAAAGAACTTTTCATGAAACTCGCAGAAGGAGTTCATGGAAGTGTGAGCTCGGGAGATTCTTCAAAACACCCTTAAAGGCAAAGGGAAGATCAAAGTCTACCAAAAAGATGGTAAACCCAAGTATATTTCTGATGTTTATTATATTCCTAACATGAAAAGTAATATTCTCAGCATCGGTCAACTACTCGAAAAAGGATAAAAAATATATGTGGAGAACAACCATCTTCGGTTGAAAAATGCAAAAGGAGGTCTTATAGCTTGTGTAAAGATGACAAGGAACCACATGTTTCCTTGCATCTAACACGAAAGTTGAGAAGTGCTTTCAAGGACTCATGAAGAATGAATCATGGAGGTGGCATCTTCGCTTCGGCCATCTAAACTGTTGGCCCAGAGGCCTTCCACTCTAGTTTTGATGATGATTAACTCATGTAGTTATGTTTACTAATTATCTTGTGATTTTAGTTACAGATCATTGATCAAGATATTAGTTGGTGATTGCTTCAAAAAGAGGAGTTTGGAAGTCTTCACTTGGTGATTCCCGTGCCCGAGCATCAAGATCATACCTTTGCACTCGGTGGATCACGTTTGGGATCGAGTCGGCTTGAAGATTGAAGATCGTCAAGAAGACTTAGGTATCCTAGTTTAGTTTAGTGTGTTTTAGATCCATTTGTAAAGCTTAGTATAGTTGATATGCTCAAGTGCACAACACACACGTTTTATGGTTTTCGGTTTTTAGTTTAACCGATATTTGTTTTCATGAATAGTTGATTAAAATAAGTTTTACATGGTTTATATGTATAGTAGATGTATTCTAGTTATACATGCATGCTTAAACTTCTTATACAAACTTATTTTGACTTTCCTATTCATGTATTAAAAAAATTCCAAGTTTGATAAAATACATGTTTTGGTTTTTGGTAAAAATGTTAAGACACAAAAATAGTTTCATATGCTTGATATTTGAGCTAAAATATTTATCACATGTTTACATATCAATGCAAAAAGATAAAACTATTTTTGGGTATTTTTACAAGAGATAAAAGAATTTTTAGAAATATTTTTAACATGTGTTTCTGTCCCAGATTTGTGGCTGACAGGCCAGGTCGGCCGACCCACGGGTCGACCGCACCAAAGGTCGGTCGACCCTTGCGGTCGACCGACGTGCACAGGCTTGTGCACGTTTGGCTGACACAGGGACGGTCGGCCGGGCGGCCGACCGGACCAGAGAGCTTTGCTCTCTGTATCTGGGCGGTCGGCCGAGCGGCCGACCGGATCAGAGAGTCTGCTCTGTATCTGGACGGTCGGCCGTGCGGTCGACCGGGTTGCCCCAATGGTCACATTTCTGACCGTTGGCGGTCGGCCGGCCGGCCGGCCGGCCGACCGCTAGGCCTGTCAGGCTGCCAGATCAGCCAACGGTTAGTTTCTGTTTTGGCCTATATATACCCCATTTCTTGGGGATTTTAGCTAAGATTTTCAAGAGCAAAAATTCCTACTTTTCTGAAGTGTTTTACAAGTTTTCAAAAAGAGTTTAAGTGCCAAAAAGATCTATCTTTATTTTGTTTTAGGTTTTTGGAAAAATCAAAGAAAAGAGTATTTGGGAGATTTGTCTTGGTTTTCATTTTCTATCTTTTACAAGAGTTTTCCCAAGTATTTTTCTTTGAGTTTTTGTTTTCCAAACACCTAGTTTTCCACACTTGAGCTATATCTTCTATCCTAATCTATTAGGATTGTTTTGTGAAAAAGAGAAAAGAGAGATTGTTTGTGGTTGAAAGATACCACCAAGTTGTACACCCTTACTATTGTTGTATCCCTCTTTGGTAGAGGTTGATCGGGTGATTGGTTTGCTCCCTCTTTGGTAGAGGTTGAGATTTTGGTTTGCTCCCTCTAGTGAGAGGTGGAGATTGGTTTGTAAACCCTCTTCGGTAGAGGTGTTGGTTGTATTTGGCTACGGGCCTACCCCTCGGTTGTGAGGCAGTGTTTGAGAGAGAGGAGTTCGGTACTCCCTTTGTTGTAACAAATCCTCCTCGGTGGAGCTTCCCTCGGTGGGAGATAGTGGATTGGAAATCCTTCTCGGTGAAGGCGGGGATGTAGAGCTAGGGGCTCGAACCTCGAAACATATCTTGTTGTTAGTGTTTGATCCATTGTCTCTCTAACCTCTCTCTCTTTATTTTGTGCATTGCATTATTCATATTGCCATATCATTCATATTGCTTGTGTTGCCTTGCATCGTTCATATTGCTATATCTCTTATATGCTTGGATTGCTTGTGTGTGCCTCACTTGTACTTAACCACAAGAGCTTCATATAGCACCTCAACCCATATCTAGAGGAATCAAGAGGAGTTAGTCCAGAGCCCTTCACGGGGAATTCGGCTACACTTGTGTGTTGTATTAAGTGTGATTGCAAATTATTTTAAGCTTCCGCATTTAGCGCATTTAGTTCACTAGATTAGCATCATCACCTATTCACCCCCCTCTAGGTGATTTACAATTGGTATCAGAGCCTACGCTCCTGATACTTAGGCTTAACATCCTAGGAGTGAGATCCATTTGTTTGCTAATCTATTATTTGCATTTGCTTGATTGCACACTCATATAGTTTGGACCCATGGACTTCATGACCCCACCTATGTTTGACCCTTCCAACATTCTTGTTTGGAAGACTAAGATGTCCATCTATTTACAAACCCTAGGCTTGCATGTATATCTTGCCACTACCAAGAAATGCTATCTTGGTAATAGCAATCTTATAAGGGCCAATGCACAAGCCCTTGAGGCTATTATAAGCACATTAAATAAAGAATATCTTATGCGTGTTTCTAACATTGATTCCGCCTTTGCAGTGTGGAATTTGTTGACAACCACTTCCACCTCCAAGCTTCAATTACAAATCCAACTGGAGGAATCTAGTGAAGAATCCGACTCACAATGTTTCATGGTCCAAGGGAATGACTCCCTTGAGGTACAATCGGAAACTCAACTAGATAGTGATAGTTTGATGCTAGTTCTTCATGTGATGATCATATTGATGCCCATACTTTGAATGAAGAACTTTCTATTGTGTGTGAAAAATTGATTGAAAAATATAATGTTTTGAAAAAGAAAAGTCTAGGTATTAACAATGATAATAAAAATTTGCTTTCTAGACTTGACATTGTTTTGCAAGAGAAAGAGGAGATTCTATAATGAAGGGATTCATTGAAATCTCAACTTGAACTTGCACTAAAAGAAAATGAGATTTTGAAAATAAAAATGATTGTGAAAAAGTTTTAAAGAAAAATGAAAACTTGTCTTCAAAAATTAATTTTGTTTTAAAAGAGAATGATTCTTTAAAAATAAAAATTGCATCTATTTCTAAAGATTTAGAAATTTGTTTGAAGAAAAATGAAGTTTTGAAAAATAAGATTGATTCACATGTTTGCCATGCTAGTGTAGCTTCTTCATCTAGTCTACCTATTGCATGTACCTCTTCTAGGATTAATGATGATTTTTGTTTGTTGAAGAAGAGAGTGGATTGTTTGGGCTCCACTATGAGCCAATGTGTCATGAACCATACACGTTTGGAAACTTTGTTTCGAAAGAAACAAGTTCCATCTATTATGCATGCACATCCTCCACGGCATACACATGCTCCTCACGGACACCATCACACTATGTATGCTCATGTGTACACTTGTACACATTGTGGACGTAAGGGCCACCTTGCTAAATTTTGCTATGATCGTATACATAATTGTAATTTAGCAAATAAGTTTGTTTGGTTTAGAGAAGGGACTAACCCCCATGGACCCAATAAGATATGGGTACCAAAGACCACCCCTCTTGTGTTTGATGTAGGTGTGGGCTCTCACATGACGTAAGAGTAGCGGTACCTTAGAGTGGATGCGTTCCGTACTTAAAGGAGATCATTTGGATGCATCACTTTCAAGGGAAAGTTTGGTGGAGATGACCACCATGTTTTGGAGACAAGGAAAGTTGCCTTCTAGGTTTTGGTACGATTCCTAACTCCTTATTTTTGTTTACATGCTTTCATATTCATTGTTTATAGCATGTTTTTATTGTTTTGAGATTATTATGAAAATGTCATAATTATTAGACCATTGACATGCATGTATAGCCTTTGAGACACCCATACTTAATATGAATCATTATTTTGTATTCTCACCGTTTGTTTTGCTATCATGTTTATCATAGCTCTAATAACATGTAGATTTACATAATAATCATGTTTATGTTTATCGTGTTGATTTTTTTTCTTGTTTGATGCTTCATGATTTGAATATATGTTTAAATGTTAGTTTTCATTAAGACTAGATATATATTTGTGCATATAGTGGGCCACAAATAAATCTATATATGTTTGTGCTTGAATGCTTATTTGTTCCCATTAGATGTGCTAGTATAGTCTAGTTTTGATGATTCATGCATTTTAAACTTGTATTCCCATTCTTGAATTTGTTTCATGTTTTTGTGTTTATGTTTAACTTCATGTATATGTCCATTTTTATCCAAATTATTGTTTATACATATACATCCTTTTGAGCCACGTGCCTTCATGCATATATCTTTGTGGACTCGTTGTGTTTGGATATGTATGTATACTTTAATTTGTATAGGACATACAATACCTTGAAGATTAATATAGTTTTGATGATTTTCATGTTTTCATGTTTCAAGGAATATTGAGCTTATTGTCCATCTTTTATGATTATGATCTTCACATTGTATTTGTACACTCACATTTATTGTTTACTCATGTGTTTGTTTTCATGAGACATATTTATGCTTAATTGATTATGAGTGTTGACTATTTTGTGAATTTCATGTTTTCATGAATAATATTTTTGTTTTATTCCTTACTTGAAGGATTTCGTACTAGTTTTCAAATTTTTCATATAACTAGTTACGGTATTCTTCATATGGTAGAGTTTTTCAAACAAAGCTTATTTTCAAATCTATTTTTTTGAAAAACCATACCTTCCACGGGCGGTTGGATGGAAGACCATGCCTCATGTATGCTTTATATTGAAAATCATTTTAAACTTGAACATGGTTGGGTGGTAGTTATATGATGTATACACTTGATCATTATTGTTGTTTCAATTGGTATCATTGGACTCTTTCAATTGGTATCAATTTGACTTTTCTTGTATACTCATATATGTTTGTATGTATGTATGTCTTCAATTTCAAAGAATATCAATTTCTATTGGTATCTATTTTTCATACATATATATGTTTGTGTTTATGCTAAGCTTGAGCTTCAATTTTGTTTCAATTGATTAGTTTTTAATTGCTTTTCAATTGGTATCTCATTTCAAGCCTACGCATTGTTTTTGTTGGTATTTCATAAAGGGGAGAAAATTCGATTTTCATATTTACAATTGGTATTTGTATCTCCACTCCCTTACTTTATGATAGAAAATAAAAAATTTTATATTGATATCATATACTTAAAAAGAAAAATACTCTCTTTTGATATCAAGATGTTTATTTGAATGTTTTAAAATTGGTATCTCAAAATTTTTGTTTAAAGAAAAATTCAAAAAGTTTTGATTTATATTGCCTATATGCAAGGAGAGCTTAACATCTCTTCTACATATAGATTCATGATGAGTGTATCTTGTATTGAAGAGCTTGACAATCTCTTTTTATGTGGTACACGTGTGTAGGGGGAGCTTCACATCTCCTCTTATACATTACATAGTGTACGTTATGTGAATTAGGGCTTGTCATCCCTCCTTCATGTAATGTATCTATGTAGGGAAGCTTCACATCTTCCTCTTCATGAATGTATATCGCATATATCATTTATTGATTGATCTATGTTTACTTTCAATTGGTATCAAAATGCTACTTTGACATATTTCAATTGGTACCTAATTGATTTTCACCCCTATTTGGTTTTTGTTTTTGTTTTAGACAAAAAGGGGGGGAACATATTTTTTATAAACCCTTTATTGATTCGTTGTTTCAAACAAAAAGGGGGAGAAAAATTTATTGATTTGGTTTTGCTTTTACCCCTTATTGATGAGTGTTTCTTTGTATTAAAAAGGGGGAGAAGATTTCGTTTTGTTTTGGTTTTTACCCCTTTATTGATGATTGACAAAAAGGGGAGAATTATTTGAGAGTTTAATATGCATATATATAAAACTTCTCAAAATCTTACTCAAAATTGATGTTTTTAATATGCATGATTGGTACATATTTTATATATGCATGTTTATGTTTTGCATATATTAAGTTTAATTTAGTTTAATTTTAATTGGTATCTAGAGCATGTTTGTTTTGAACATTTCATTGGTATCTAGAACCTCATTCATGTTTAAGAGCCTTTATTGCATATTATTTATGTTTACTTGTTTATGCATGAGTTAAGGGGGAGCTTCTTTGAAGCTTAACTTTGATCCATGCATATATAACTCCATGAGTTTTGTCATCATCAAAAAGGGGGAGATTGTTGGCCCAGAGGCCTTCCACTCTAGTTTTGATGATGATTAACTCATGTAGTTATGTTTACTAATTATCTTGTGATTTTAGTTATAGATCATTGATCAAGATATTAGTTGGTGATTGCTTCAAAAAGAGGAGTTTGGAAGCCTTCACTTGGTGATTCCGTGCCCGACATCATGATCAAACCTTTGCACTCAGTGGATCACGTTTGGGATCGAGTCGGCTTGAAGATTGAAGATCGTCAAGAAGACTTAGGTATCCTAATTTAGTTTAGTGTGTTTTAGATCCATTTGTAAAGCTTAGTATAGTTGATATGCTCAAGTGCACAACACACACGTTTTATGGTTTTCGGTTTTTAGTTTAACCGATATTTGTTTTCATGAATAGTTGATCAAAACAAGTTTACATGGTTTATATGTATAGTAGATGTATTCTAGTTATACATGCATGCTTAAACTTCTTATACAAACTTATTTTGACTTTCCTATTCATGTATTAAAAAAATCCAAGTTTGATAAAGTACATGTTTTGGTTTTTGGTAAAAATGTTAAGACACAAAAATAGTTTCATATGCTTGATATTTGAGCTAAAATATTTATCACATGTTTACATATCAATGCAAAAAGATAAAACTATTTTTGGGTATTTTTACAAGAGATAAAAGAATTTTTAGAAATATTTTTAACATGTGTTTCTGTCCCAGATTTGTGGCTGACAGGCCAGGTCGGCCGACCGCACGGGTCGACCGCACCAAAGGCCGGTCGACCCTTGCGGTCGACCGACGTGCACAGGCTTGTGCACGTTTGGCAGACACAGGGACGGTCGGCCGGCGGCCGACCGGACCAGAGAACTTTGCTCTCTGTATCTGGGCGGTCGGTCGAGCGGCCGACCGGATCAGAGAGTCTGCTCTGCATCTGGGCGGTCGGCCGTGCGGTCGACCGAGTTGCCCCAACGGTCACATTTCTGACCGTTGGCGGTCGGCCGGCGGCGACCGCTAGGCCTGTCAGGCTGCCAGATCAGCCTAACGGTTAATTTCTGTTTTGGCCTATATATACCCCATTTCTTGGGGGTTTTAGCTAAGATTTTTAAGAGCAAAAATTCCTACTTTTCTGAAGTGTTTTACAAGTTTTCAAAAAGAGTTTAAGTGCCAAAAAAAATCTATCTTTATTTTGTTTTAGGTTTTTGGAAAAATCAAAGAAAAGAGTATTTTGGGAGATTTGTCTTGGTTTTCATTTTTTATCTTTTACAAGAGTTTTCCCAAGTATTTTTCTTTGAGTTTTTGTTTTCCAAACACCTAGTTTTCCACACTTGAGCTATATCTTCTATCCTAATCTATTAGGATCTTTTTTTGTGGAAAAGAGGAAAGAGAGATTGTTTGTGGTTGAAAGATACCACCAAGTTGTGCACCCTTACTGTTGTTATATCCCTCTTTGGTAGAGGTTGATCGGGTGATTAGTTTGCTCCCTCTTTGGTAGAGGTTGAGATTGTGGTTTGCTCGCTCTAGTGAGAGGTGGAGATTGGTTTGTAAACCCTCTTCGGTAGAGGTGTTGGTTGTATTTGGCTACGGGCCTACCCCTCGGTTGTGAGGCGGTGTTTGAGAGAGAGGAGTTCGGTACTCTCTTGTTGTAACAAATCCTCCTAGGTGGAGGTTCCCTCGGTGGGAGATAGTGGATTGGAAATCCTTCTCGGTGAAGGCGGGGATGTAGAGCTAGGGGCTCGAACCTCGAAACATATCTTGTTGTTAGCGTTTGATCCATTGTCTCTCTAACCCTCTCTCTTTATTTTGTGCATTGCATTATTCATATTGCCATATCATTCATATTGCTTGTGTTGCCTTGCATCGTTCATATTGCTATATCTCTTATATGCTTAGATTGCTTGTGTGTGCCTCACTTGTACTTAACCACAAGAGCTTCATATAGCACCTCAACCCATATCTAGGGGAATAAAGAGGAGTTAGTCCAGAGCCCTTCACGGGGAATTCGGCTACACTTGTGTGTTGTATTAAGTGTGATTGCAATTATTTTTAAGCTTTCGCATTTAGCGCATTTAGTTCACTAGATTAGCATCATCACCTATTCACCCCCCCTCTAGGTGATTTATATAAACTTCAATGGCTTGAAGCTACTATCTATAGCCGGTATGGTACGAGGTTTACCAAGAATCGATCCACCTAGTCATACTTATAAAGTTTGCATAATTGGCAAGCAAGCACGACTTTCATTTCCTAATGAAAGTCGTGGAGAGCGGAGGCACCATTGCAACTTGTTCATACTAACATTTGCGGACCACTAGATCCCGTCTCTTTAGGAGATAATAGATATTTTATTACCTTCATTGATGATTTCAGTAGAAAGTTGTCGGTGTGCATTCTTAAAGAAAAATCTGTTACCTTTACAACCTTCAAGAATTTTAAAGCTCTTATTGAAACTAAGAGTGGTCACAAGCTAATAAATCTTCGATCTGATCGAGATGGTAAGTACAGCTCAAATATGTTTCAAGAATATTGCAGGGAGTAAGGCATAAAGAAGTAGTTTACTACTGTCTACACACCACAGCAAAATGGCATCGCAGAAAGAAAGAACCGCACTAATCTTGATATGATAAGAAGCATGTTCAAAGAAACGGGGCTGCCGAAGCAATTTTGGGCGGGGCGGAAGCTGGGCATATTCAACTTACTTGCTCAACCGGTACCCGATGAAGCAAGTGGAGGGCAAGACTCCTTAAAAAGCATGGTGCGGTTACACACCTAATGTCGCACACCGACGAATATTTGGGTGTGTTGCATATGCTCAAGTACCTGAAGTCAAAAGGAAGAAGCTTAACAATCATGGTGAAAAATGCATTTCATCGGATATAGCGAGGAGTCGAAGACATACAAGCTTTACAATCCACTAACTAAGAAACTAGTAGTTAGTAGAGACGTTATTTTCAATGAAGCTGAAGTATGGAGTTGGATCAATGAAGAGACTATCAAAGAGCAACCCGTTGTGAATGAACTTGACGAGTACATGAGGTTCCACCACCAGCTACACCACCATCTCCTCAACATGCGACACCGTCTCTTGTAAGAGGTTTTCCATCTTCTGGGGAAGGTAGCAGTAGCGAATCCTCCGTGCAACGAGGTCCTATTAAAATGAGAAGTCTCAGGAGATCTATAAGAAGATAGAAGAAGATGAAAAGACTAATCTCTTCTACTTATATGCTGATCATGAACCTCTCACTTTCAAAGAGACTAAGAAGAAGATTATTGGCGATCAGTAATAAAAGAGGAGATGCATGTTATCCAGAAGAACGACACATGGGATGTAACAACCCAAAATTTTATTTTACCTAATTTCTCCTCATCTTAATTATTAAGAATTTTTGTTTAAGGCATTATCTAGAAGTAATTACCCTCCATATTTCTAGAACAACAACTTGAGCTTAATTAGTAGACCCACTCCCTTTTTAAAAGCTTTTATTAACTATTGGATTATGGTGACTAAGTATAAGTGGCATGAAGGCTTATGTACATGTGTCATTGGGCAAATTAATGACTTAGCAATGGTAAAAGATGATTTCAACCTAATCCTTCATTTTCCCTTAATAAACCAAGCTTACCCTAATTATGGTAGGTGTGCATGCAAGGGGGGAGATTAAGGGCTATGATCTTATTGAGATGTGGGAGTCCATGTGGCATCATGAGGGGGGCTTGGCCAAGTGGCAACATGAGAAAAAAAAAACCCCACCTAGTAACTTGCAATCCAAAGGGTTGACTATCAAGCTTGTCTTCTCCCTCATCCTCTCCCAAAATTCTGCAGATTTTTCCTCTCCCAAATGCTGCAAATTTCCCTCTCATTTGTGAAGAACTCGAAACCCTAAATTCCCCATTTCATCTCCTCTCAAAATCTGAAGGTAAGAAGCCAAGACACCCTCTCTAGCCCTAATCCCAGCTCCAGTAACTCTGGGTCAAGATTTCACGAGAGGGGAGGAAGATACATGCGCGCGTAGCAAGCAGAGCCGCAGCAGCACGCGGGGCGCTGCTACATTGCCGCAAAATCGCGGCAAAGATAGGATTTTTGCGGCAATTTTGGGGAGGGAGGACCTGATATTGGAGGGGGAGATCCTTGGTGAGTCGGGGGGAAGATCTAGCACTTTCAAGCAGTATTTTCTTGAGGCCCAACTCTCTGTTTCAGAGCTTTAAACCATTGTGAGTAAATCTAACTCTTAGGGTTATATTTTTCTATCAAGATTTGAAAATCAGAATTTTACTTTGGTATGGGTGACCCATAAGTGTGCTAATTTTTGTTATATTGTTGTTTTATTTGTGGTTGTCCTCAACTAAATGAAATTTATGAGTATCACTTAGTTGTGGTGTTTCTATGTTAGGTTGTGATGAGATGCATGGGTAATGTACATGCTCTAGCTTAAATATCATGCTTAAATGAGAGGGTTTAGCATATTAATTCGCTGTTTTGGTGATTAACTTTAGGTTAATTGAAATGCAAGGGGTATTACATGATGGTTGTGTCTCTACATTACATCGATATGATATGTGTGTGTAGAATACATGTCCTAGTGTATTAATTATGCCTAATTGAGCCAATTTAGCAATTTATTTCGCTATTTTTCTTGATCAACAGCATGATAGTCGATTCGATATAGATATGGTATAACCTTGACTCTTTATAAAATAGAAACAATGTGATGCATATGTGAAGCATGCGATTCATACTAAAATCACCCCATAGATGCTGATTAATTGACTTGAAGCTTACCTTAGGTTCACTAAAGTACATGGGGGATAACCCCTCTTTATGTCATAACATTGTATTGTGTACTAGTGAGTACATATGGATGATGCATATATTCATGCGGGGATGGAGGTGGCGCGCTATGGCGTTACACGATTTTGGGAACCCGAGTACATGTTTCTTTATTGTTGCATATCATTTCGGACATGATGTGTAAGTTAGTTTTCAATTGCTTGTTATGAATATTATAACTTGACCTTGCATGATGCATTTGTGTTATTGGAGGAAGGGGCCGGGCGGGAGCTGGTAGGAGGGGGGAGACGGGGATTTGTCATATACATATACATATATATAAAAGGAGGAAGGGGCCGAGCGGGAGCCGGTAGGAGAGGGGAAGACGGGGAAACATATATGTTTTATATGAATATTATAAAAGGAGGAAGGGGCCGTGCGGGAGCCGGTAGAAGGTGAAAGACGGGGAATTTCATTTAGATTGAATGGCATCTAAAGTGAACTGTCAAGTTGCATTCATGATTGATAATGCTTGTGTTAAACTAAAATGTCACTTTATGTATATAACGAGCCGAGTTGATGTGAGGGGACTAACCACGAAAATTACATACATACTCATACAATTATTTCTTTTGTGTCATGATATAGTTAAATGCAACTTTTGATAGTGGAGTCATGTAGATCACATGTGTATGGAGCTTGGAACAAGTAAGGTAGCTTGAAAAAGTTGTTGTTTATGGGACTCATTGTAATTTACCTCTTCTAAACTGTTTATATTATGAAAATTATATCAATACCCTATGACATGGTTTACTCATTGAGCTGTCGAGCTCATTTTATTTCTTTCCATCTTTTTCAGGTTTGGATAAGGGTAAGGGACCTCTCTAGCTGGAAAAGTTAAGTTATGGATTGCATGACATGTTGTGGTATCATTTTGATTTGGCCTTGTTCTATTATATGTGTATGTATGGACTCTATTGAAGTCTTTGTGGAAACCATGTTAGGGTGTACTCGAGGTACATTTTGCCTTTATAGTATTTGAGACCATGGGCTTGTATGTGATATAATGTTCTGGACTGTGAAATTCCTTAGATATGTATGTTCTTGAACTTGGAATGATGGCCATGTGTGGGGAATGCTATTCGTTGGGAAGTTAACTCTTGTAATGTTTTATGAAAAGATTTATGCTTGCAATGGAGGAAATCAAGTTATGGTATATGTTTATGGTTAAGGTTTGTGTAATGTGGCATGATAAGTAGGCCGAGTGTGCCGAAATCCTTGGTGAATATAAGTAGGCCTTGGAGCCGAATTTTTGATTATTGTAAGTGAGAAATAAAGGAAATATTAAGGATGATGCTGCCAAAATTTTCTTATCTTAAGAGTATGGAGATAATTGGTGTTGCAGGCCTAATCTTGTTTATTAGAACTGAGACCGTTACATGGGAGTTGACAACACTTACACAAAATCACAAGGCAATAGGTGTCAATAGGTGTACAAGATCAAACGTACAGCAGATGGTGAAGTTGATCGGTACAACGCGAGGCTTATACCGAAAGGCTACAAACAAAATATGGCATTGACAATGAAGAAGTCTTTACATCAGTTGTTCGATTGGACACGGTGAGACTATTAATTTCACTTGCAGCTCATCACAAGTGGAAGATATATCATATAGATGTCAAGTTAGCATTTCTCAATGGTATTCTTGAAGAAAAGGTGTATGTAAAACAACAAGAAGGTTTTCTGGTAAAAAAGTAAGAAGACAAAGTATTATCGCCTAAAGAAAACCTTGTACGGCTTAAAGCAAGTACGACGGGCATGGAATGCCCGAATTGATTGTTATCTTCATCAAAACGGCTTCACCAAATGTCCTTATGAGCATACCGTCTACCTGAAGAGGAACCATCAAGGTGAATTTCTAATAATTTGTTTTATGTTGATGACTTGTTATACACAGAAAGTAGCGCCGAGATGCTTGTTGAATTCAAGGAGGAGATGTTCAATGAATTTGAGATGACGAACAATGGATTTTTTCTTTTCGTTAGATACTTCTTCTCGAGATCTCCCACATCTTCATTGCAGACATCTCATATAGCACATGATACTTGATGTCTTGTGTTAAACAAGACCTTCTAAGACCACACGTTGTCCTATTCATCTTGTCTCAATCCTTATTAGAAGTCTTCTTCAAATTTTCTTTCAATCGTAGAGTGTCTTCAAGGTTTGATGCCGTCAATGCATCAATCACCTCACACCTCCACATCCCAAAATTATTCGTGTCATCAAACTTTATCACATCGATCTTCATCGGATGTGTATTCACAGATTTCACCGTGAATTGACTTTCTCCAGCTATCTTCTCAATAGATTCATTAACACAATGTGGAAAACAATTAGTGAAAATAAATCCAAATAGAAAAGATCAGATTTTTACCTCCGAACGAAACTGTAGACAGTATCCAAATTGATTTGCTCCCCCCGAACGAAAAACTCCCTATCGAACCAGAAAGCTCTGATACCACTTGTTGGAAATCCCAGCAACAGAGAAGATACACACCAGAGAATATTCACTAATCAAACAAAAAAAATTAAACAAAAAAGAAAGAGAGAACACAAGATTTAACGATGTTCGATAATTTACCTACGTACTTTGGAGGCAAGGGGAAAGTTCTTATTGAATTAATCAATTACAGGTTACAGATAATGGGAACAATACTCCTCTTTATATAGCCAAAGAAATCACGAAGAAAATAAAACCAAAAACACCTAATTCAGATCAGAAACGAATTCAGAATCAGATTAAAAACTGGTTGCTACAACCGCATTAGTCGACTAGGAAATAACCTAGTCGACTAATAACTCCTATTAGTCGACTAGGAATTTGGCTTTGTCAACTAGTCTGTAATGAAACAGATTTTTCAACTCTCTATTTATATCATTACTCGACTAGGCCATTGCCCTAGTTGACTAGGCTAGGTTCCTCCTGTGTAATTCTATTATTGATATAACTGATACGCTCTCGTTTTTTACACCATTAATTGTATTGATCTTTGGCTAAACTCCAACATAGTTTAAGAAACTCTATCAACAAGATTTTACCCTCTCTCCTCACAGATTGAAGTACGTATAAAGCAATGACATGTCATTAAGTAGGAGTTGATATTTTACAGACGTGAGTTTATCTACTCTGATGATCAGATTATAAAGTATTAAGTTGGCACATAGTTTTGAAGTACTCTGGCTGATAATTACAGGTGTTTTTTAAAATCAGTGTGGGTGTCATTAAATAGGAGTTATATATGATAAAGACAGAGGAGTCTAGTATTCTACATGTAACAGGCAAAGCGAGAAGATTTTGCATCCTGCCGTCTATTGATCGGATTGTATTGTTGTCATATTTGATGGAATTTGTATCAGGCTTCAAACAACTGCCATCATCACCAGCGTAGATGGTTGTAAACTCAAGGTGTAGAAGATGGGGAGTCAAGGAGCACTAGAAATCATAAACTGGAAAGATCTCAGCAGTGACTGCAACGTTTTCAGAACAAGTATTTGCTGAATTGTTGTGTTTGGTGGTTGTGACGTATTGATATATGGTACACAGACGACTGTTGTCATAGCGACTAGAAAGATCTCAACAGTTATGACTTTAATTAGCCCCGTGAATTCTTAGCTGGGAGGCATTTTCATCACAGACGACTGTTGTCATACTGCACCAAGCAATCAAGGTAGCAACCAGGATCACTTTTGTTTCTGATTGAATATTGCTGTATACTGAAACTTCCTGGGTTTTGGCATCACCAAAGCAATAAAAGAACAAGAGGAGAGGAAAGAAAGCAGCTCGAGGAGAAACCTTTGTCCATCCACCCTCTTCGCCAAGAGCAGAGAAATCGACATCTCGCACGTGCCTCCTGGAGCTCCCCGTGCGTACGTATGATGGAAAAGGGCGTCAACTGCTTTGTTTTTTAGTATCAATAAATTACTGGATGCTATTTCAAGCAGAGGGAGAGAGCCACAAATTTGCCGAATGAGCTGTTCTACAAATCAATATCTATCGTCTGAGCACAGCAAGCCATATAAGATGCAGATTTGAGTAAATAGCCTCAGATCCACCATGTTCAGCTGATACCTTGGATACAACAATTGTCTCAGCTTTTCTGACAACCAAAAGAAAAACCTTCCGTAAGAAATAAAGTTTAACCCCTTTGCATGGAAACTATTTACAGAACAGAGGCTGTGGTGTACAGTAAGTTGCTGCTGCTAGTGATAAAAGAGTCCGCACAAAGTAACCTTACAAAGAAACTTTAGGAATATGAAGAGGAGAAAAGTGTCACAAGATGGGATCTCTTGTTATACAGATGACAGAACAATCAATCAATTCAAAAAGTCACATTACAAAATTGTATGACACTAAACGAAATTACAAATTTGCATGCCATTAAACGCTTACAACATGACAGCCCATTAAGCATAGAACACCCAGCATCGACCTCCTTGTCCCACACAACATTATTAATTTTTCCAGCAATGGTTGCAAGGCAAGCTCCTTCCAGTGCTTAAGTAATAAAATAATAAGAAATACATTATACAAAAAATGTTCAGTAGTCGGCGGGAACGGGATCTACATATGGAAAACAAGAGAAAAACCTGAGCTCTGATCTTCGACAAGAATAGGCAAATCAAATATACACGCTAAAAGAAAATTGGATTTGCTGCATTCAAAAAAATAACACCCTGCCATCTTGGCGTAATTATAGCACACAAAACTGGAACCACCTCACTGCAATCTTGTGCTAAAGAACAGCAGAATACAGTATCTTCTCCTAAAAAGCACTCCAATTATCAGACCCCTTTTTACTTGGAGAATGGGTTTCAGTAGACTTGAATGGTCCAGAGGAGCCAAAAGGGTCTCCATCATCAAAAGAAAAATCCCGGCTGTGGCCAAACTCATTGGTGCTGCGAATGGAGTCAAACCTTGCAAGGGTCTCACGTTGTGGGAATAATCCACTGTCACCCATGCTGAAGGAATCAAATCTACTAGAAGCGTCAAAAGAGTGGTTATCGGACCTGTCATTAAAACTCATTGGGGATGTAGAATTGAAAAGTGGAGAACTTGGGACTGAATCTGCAAAGAATGAGCTCCTTTTATCCTTTCCAAACTCACTGCTAGCAGTTGGTGAGTCTACCTTGATTGGATTTAGACCAAAATCTCCAGAGTCAAAGAAGGAGCTCTGCCCAGTGTCCTGCAACAAATTATAGAGTGAGAAAAACTAAAGGCACCTTAACATTGAGAAATACTAGCACTTCTACGTACAAGTGCAACACTGTAAGACCTCATAAGAATTGTTTACCTTTGTATTAAAACCCCAAACAGAATCAATATCATCATTGGTATCAAAGTTTGCACCCCAGGAAGATTCATCACCAAACTTGTCTCCAGAGAAAGTGGATTCAGCACCACCATGATCACTATATAAGTAATTAGTGGGGCATGAGAACATGCCAAATTAGGTGACAAAAGTTATTGCATTTTGTTCATCAAAATATGAGAACAAATATCAATTTTCATGACTTCCAAAACAAACATAAGCACCAATATATAAATAAATCTCACGAATTCCAAATGATTCATGACTTCCAAAACAAACATAAGCACCAATATATAAATAAATCTCACGATTCCAAATAACTGATTCTATGTTTTGTCTCTTTGGTTACAATCAAAGTTACAATAAATAAATAATTTAGGGAAATAGAAAAGGTATAAATTTGTGAACTACAAAGCAAGGAAGATTGGTTGATTCAATTAATCAGTCGAAAAGAAAAAAAAAAAACGAATTGCAATTTTAATATAAGTCCAGCATAAATTATGCAGAGATTGTTTGATGGTTAGAAAATTCTTTACATTTCTAGTAGACGTCCTACAAGAGAATTAATTCACATCTTTTGAAGTTAATGTCATGTTTCAGGCAAAAAGGGTAACATACTCGTAGACTCTGTTTCATACATACTGAAAACATGGAGAAATAATAAATCTTCGGAAAGAAAAGAAGACAATAACTCCACAATAATTGAAAACTGGCTCATTGCATAAGCACAAACCTTTCATATTGAAATAAGTATATCAGCAGGATATTTGACTAACTGATTGGAGCAGATTTTTCATCAGAAAGAAGATTTCAATTTGTCCAGCAGATGGTGAAACTTTGAAACACAGTTATGGTTACTATAAAATGCTAATCTACATGCCAAAGAAAATTTGCATTCCATTTTGAGGATGAAACTAAAACTACAAAAGTTTACATCATAAAAGAAATATCATGGTAGAGAAATGAGGAAATACAGCAGCAATACCTGTAACTATCTTTGGCATGGGGTGAGGCATCATGCAACGGAGAATGGAACTCTCTAGGACTATCAAAAGCAGCTCTTCCCGGACTACCACGGGGCTTCTAGTTGATCCATCTTCACTCTGAGCATCTGCTGATCCATTCTCAGTTATATGGTCACCAGCGTTGCTATGGACATGGGAGGATGATTCAACAGCAGAAACTTCTTCCGTGAATATTTCATCGCCCCAAAGTGAAGGAGAATCAGTTGCAGGGGGAGCCCCATTTTCTGCTCCACTAGAGATTTCCTTTGCAATTGAAAATCCTGGAAGAACAAATTATATCAAAGATAAGCACAGTTTACTTGACATGCTAATGCAGAACATATTATAATAAAAAAACATTGTTCAAATGCTTGTTGAGAGAAAAAGCACAAAATATTAGATTCAAATATACCACATGGCAATTCTTGCAGAAGCATGATACGATGCTAGGGAATACATTCATAAAAGTTATATATTGAGTGTCAAAATTATAATAACTTTTATCCAGAATATGGATCCACAAATGCAGAGAGGACCATACAAGACATTAAAATGTGATAACACATAAGAACAAATCACATCACTAATTCATATTCAATAAAATTAAAATAAAATAAAAAAATCCACCATCCACCAAGTTTACCATTCTGAAATTAAGGGAGCACATAAATAATATCAAGATTATAAAGAACTTTCCATCATTTATTAAAATTTAAGGAGTTAAATATGTAAATGAGTATCTTTTCATGCATAAACGATAAAACAGAAAAGAAAGCCCAGATACTTTCTGTCACCATATCTAGTGTTCTAAAAATCGGTTTCATTATTCGTGCGGTCTAACACTGAATAATGATTAATTGGATTAATTGGAGATTAATCATTTTGAAAATTTTAATATATTTAATTATATTTATACACAACTACATATGAATATATACATTTAATTATTGAAAATACCTAAATATTATACAAGACAATATCTAAATGTGAAGTTATAAATCATGATACGATGAACAAGACAATATGAATAAATAGTAAAAAAGAATAAGTAAAAGAACTTATCTCTTCACATAAGTAATCCAAGATTTCAAATTTTGCAACATAAATATAAATCAAAAACTTTCTTGCAAAATAAGATAAATAAAAAAATTAGTCAATTTTCAATCAAAATAATGAGCTTTAAAGAATGATGGAGAAAGATTGCTAAAAAAGTTAATTTGAAAAATAATCAAAAATAATAAAATATAAGTATCACTTTATGCAAAATATACAATAATAAAATATCATACTTCATCTGCAATTTGATAAATAACAGTTCATCTACTATTTAATAAAATATTATTATCAAATCATCAACATCACAACATAAACTACTTAGCGATCCAACACACATAAAGTGATAAGTTTTTCAAATAAAAAACATATGAAATACTTAAATGATTAATCGGGGATGAATCGAATTAATCGAGCATTAATCGGGGATTAATCATTTTGGACCTGATTAATCACCCGAGCGCATAATCAGAGCGACTAATGTAATATTAAGCGGGCTGCCACCTAATCGGATTAATTGGCCGATTAATCCGATTTCTAAAACAGTGACCATATCCAACATGAAATCAGATATAATAGGGATTTTAAGTGTACATGCTTCCTTATTGCTACTGAAATTGGTTGTGTTTTTAGGACAATACATCAAAAAGAGTGGAAACCAACAGTTATTTAATTGACCATAATGGCGATTCATCCATTATCTAATTGGCTTTGTTATTTAACCTCTTATCTTATCAGTATATTTTCATTTTCATTTATCACTGACTTTCCATTGTTCCTTTTCTCCCTCCACCTTGACGATATAATTCATTTCCTTCCTTTCCTCTTGCTCTTTTATTTAAAAAGATTATTTTCTTTTTAACACTTTCTTCTTGCTCTTTTACTTAAAAATCATCTACCGCTTCTCTTATCCTTCCATTCGTTTACAAGTCCTATCCCCCCCCCCCCCAAAAAAAAAAAAAAAACCTAGATATGTGGTATGTCTCTAGAGTTGAGGCAACCTAGACATTAATATTTAATAGATATCAACAGCTGCAGATCACCTTGGCAGTCTTGATATTGGATAGGCAGCAGGGAAGTTGGCATCAAGGAGCAATGAAATAAAGATAGTTTGACCTAAGAGAAGTCATACCGATATGACAAATTTGCTAGTCAGGTAAATGAGATGCAGAAGATCTAGATGAATTTGATTGGAAATGCAATGTCCCAATGATTAAAAACAGAGATAGGAAGAAATACAGTATTGCTGCACGCCTCGAGAAGGGACAGTCATTTCTCATGAGATTCTTAATGAACAATCATGCCTGAAGCAGGATGTTGTGTACCGCTCCACTCAACAGAGAGTGACATGAGCAACATGAAAGACGTGGGACCTAGGGAAACTTGGCACGAACATTGCTAATCTTTTGACATGATGACCCCATTCCACTGACATGATTACTTAGTTAATTCTTGACCCCTGAATTCATATTTAGTGATATTTTACACATGATCCTTGATAGTTGATACAAGTTCAGTAATATAGAAACACTTCCACTTTATACGCCTACAAATGATAATTAAAGTTGAGAATTATAAATAGACTTGGGTGGTTCTATTATTTTACTTTTTCCACTTTTCAGGTCCTTTTGTTTATATATACAGGCACTCAAGTTTAGACTGTACAAGAACTGTTAAATTTTGGTCACAATATGAGGGCTTCAAAATGAAGATAATTTAAGCTAATTACATGAAACACATTGCATTTCAGCAAACGAATTCTCGAGGAGTACACACACTAGATGCAAGAATTCAATGTTAGGACAAATAATTCTCAGTTGGGTACTCAAAGATAGTGTTACTACTTGTTCTATTAAATATATATGTGAAATATGATGTTAGATGAGAGCAATGGAAGTGGAGAAAGGTTTCTTAAATGATGTGCATGGATGTATCACAACTATTAGAGTACTACAAGAGTACAATAATATAGTTTTGTAACATTAGATAAAGATAAGGTTTCTTTTGTTTTGAATTCTCCTATTCCTATTAGGTCATGCACTCTTTCTACTCTACAAGCAAAGAACCACACCTGACAATTGAGTGTGTACGGTCTTCTCTTCATCTTCTACATCTCAACATAGTATTAGAGCACTAGCAAGATATCAAGCAAAAAAAGAATACCTTTTCCTATATTAAAGTTTTTTCATTCTTTGTAGCAAGCTAGCATGATTGACATCTATGCACTAGCTTGAGGGGGAGTATTAGAGTGTAAGATGTTTTTGTAATATTTGAAAAACATAGGGTTTTTATGTTATTTTGTAGTCTCTTATGCAATTCAAAAACTCGGTCTTTCCGATTCGAACGGCCTTTCCCATTCTGAGAACGGTCTACGAGTCAACCTATTGCATTGTTTTACTTGACTCGGGGCCGAGTCGGCCGAGTCACCCGAGTCGAGGCCAAGTCGGCCCTGAGTCAAGGCTGAGTCAAGCCAAAATTTCATATAATTAATTTCATATAATTTAAACTTTTACTAGAAAGGTAAAACTAATTTTTACTTTTGTGAAAAGAGTAGTTAATTTAAATTTAATTAATTTCATATAATTTACTAAATTATGCATTTGTTTTAATATTTTAATACCGCGACGCATGTATTTATACATTATCTTTATATTTAGTGTGCTATGCGATATGTTTTGGACATGTTATACGTCAATTTTGCTGTCTATATTTTTTTTTTAAGATTTATCGTGATTTTTTCAGAATTTTTTGAACCCTTTATGTAGTGTTTCGTGCGTCTCACCCGAGTTGGGGCTGCGACACCGCGACCGATGTGGAACGGTGCCCACCGAGTCGGAGGCCGAGACCGCGATTTTGAACCATGCTCCTATGGTTATTAGAACTTGTACTCTTTCTACTTTATAAATAAGGACCACACCCCTAATCGATGGTGTACCATATTCTCTTCATCTTCTATATCTCAACAATGAAAAGAAGAATGAAGGGAGTTCCTCTATAATTAAACACAGAAGAGTTCTACAACTTATCCCAAGAGAGTTCTCAGCAGTTCAAAGCTTCTTTTAGACAATAAAGTTCAAAACTGAAAATAGAAAATTGCCCACACTTAACAATCTGTGAGCATATAGTTCCAATATATTGGAATCAAGGAAATCTAAATGCACATTTTCTCCAGAATACCTTTTGCATCTACATTATAATAAAAATAAAATTTCAAATAACCCATTCTCTTAAAATATAAGTATATAATGCTAAAGTTTTGTTTATGTGCATCACATGCGCCGAAATCTACTGTTACACATGGATGTGGGAGAGACCTGATATCCAGTTTAAGAGCATTCAAGACATTCACTATGGAAAATGTGAAACATAGTTGAGAAGCATTTAGACAACCAAACTTTACTGGTACGGTTAGTAGGATGTATAAATAATAATGGACAGTTTACATTACTGATTTAGATGGCCACCAGTGTAAATTCTGGAGGATTATGCAAACTCCCATAATACACTCTGTATAGTATGATCTACTGCCCAGATTTCACCAATATAATGGATATAGAATAAAAAGGGCTAAATAGTTACATGGAGATGTAAAAACACCAGGGAAATAATGTCTGGCATATCTTAATGTCCACGAGACTTGCTCAATCAAAAATATAAGACAAGTTAGATAACATCTTTCTTTGTAGAGCCTCACAATTTATCATGCCTCTTACATCATCATAGAATCCCATCTAAGTTAGAATGCAAAGATAAATTTACTTACAGAAGATAAATTTACCTACAACACATTAATGGACATGGACATACCTTCATCTTCAAATTTGTCCCATTCTTCATCCCAATCTACAGCTCCTTCTTGAATGCCAGGTTGCCAACCTTCCAGATAGTTGAACAGAAGAAAGTAGCAATAAATCATTAACTATTGCATACCAAACATATCATTAGGAAAAAACATGTGGTGTAGACGGATAAGATCGAAACATCAAAAAGCAAAATGGATGTTATAGGACATGAATTTGTAAGTGGACGAATATGAATACACGTGCACCACGATCCAACTCAAACACACACAGCTTATTAAATTCTCAGATATGCATACCAATGTACATATCTGAAAAAAAAATCCATATCCCTTGTTAAAAAAAATATTATCATAACCGCAGCAGCTAGATTTAGTGATGGATGTGTATAGAAAGCCTAAAATTCCAATCACACTAAATTTATACAGGAACAAAATAAAACCCCGAGGTTCAGCAATCATAGCATATCAAGGTGCAGTCTTACCATAGCTTATATTTGACATAGATGTCTACCCAAATCAGAAGTGCTATATTCATCTGAAACTTGGACGTCAACCTATTTATTCTACACAAGCTCCTCTTTGTACTAAAATCCCGTCAGTATCTTATAGAAAAAAAAAGTGTGTATTAGTTTGAGCTTGTTGAATATAAGCAGACCAACATCCCCCAAATATGATCTGCTTCCAGGCAGTACATATCCTCCAATCTATTGTTTAACACCCTTTTATCTCATGCTTCTAGTATCTTAAATTTATTTTCTTTATATTTCCTAGATTTTCTAATTTAAAACAAATACTTCAACTGTACAAACTTCTAACCATGACTTCTAACCATGAGTTATAAGTTGGAACCACTTTCCTGTAATAGCTTACATATGCAGAGGCCTTAATATTTCACAAACAAATTTAGGTAAAATTGCAGAACCCCCCCCCCCCCCCCCCCCAACACCAAAAAAAAAAACTTATAACACGAAAAGCAATTCTCACCAGTCCAGTCATGTATACCTGACACCACTCAGAGTAAACACCATCAAAACTTTAATAAAATTATTGAATATGTCTCTTTTGATAGTTCAAGGAGGTTATTATTTTGATTGTCAAGGTTTTAGGACTTGAACGGAATGAGACCCCTAAAGCCTTTCGTCGACATTGAATTGATCCAAGATTATAGCGAATACATAGAAAAAAAGTGCAAAGACAATTGTATTCGTGATTCAGCCAAACACAACATACATCCACAGGGAGATGTAAAAAATCCTTAGAACGTTGAGAGAGATATTACTATAATGATGAAGTACAAGAGAGCAATCACACACTCAAGCATCTTCTCCCAATGCAAGAATATCACAAAGCACTCCACCATCTATGAGACAATACATTGATGAGGAGAGCTATTTTATTGATGAGAACTCGCCCATTGATGTCGAGCACCTTTACTTGGCTTTAATCAAAGAGATATTCATGGCTCTCTTTACTCAATCCTTCTCTCTCTATCTCCTTTCCTTGCTTCAATCATGGAGATTACATCTTTACCTCCAAGAAAGTCTCCACTTCTACGAGAAACTCTAGATTATATAGATCCTTATAAAAACACATTTTATAACCCTACGCATTGAAAGGAACTAGGTTGTCGACCATTGAAGAACTGATCACAACGCAAGCAACTTAATTAAATCATAGGCCACACTTTAACTAAGCCCACATACTATTCCTTTTCAACTTGATGAAAGCACGTTATCAGAAACTCCCCCCCCCCCAACACACACACACTTCTCTCTTTTCTCTCCTTTTTCTTCCATCTTCTCTATCTTCTTTCCCAATCATGCCTCTCTTTACTCTTCCTTTTGCCTCTTTTCAATCCTCTATTAATTAAGGAAGAGAGAGGAGAAAAAAACAAAGAGAGAGAGGCAAAAGGGCAGAGAAGAAAAAATAACATAGGGAAGATAGAGAAGCAAAAAAGAGATAACGGAGAGGGGGGGGAGAGGGGGAGAGAGAGAGAGAGAGAGAGAGAGAGAGAAAAGTGGAGAGAGGAGGCAAGTGAAGGAGAGAGATGAGATGGGAGAGATACGAGAAGGGAGAGAAGCGAGAGGGGGGAGATAAAGAGGGGGAGTAAGGAGGGAGAGGGGGGAGGGAGGGGGGGGAGAGAGAGAGAGAGAGAGAGAGAGAGAGAGAGAGGTCACCCTCCCCAAATGTCAAAAGAATATTTTTGGAAAGCAACATTATATTAAACAACATAATCTCCCTAGAGATGTTGGGCGCTATTAAACAACTTTGAGATGTGATAAGGGAGTACCAGGGGTGAAGATAAGAGAATTATCTCAAATATACCCATAAATTTATTTTTATATCAACAATTGGTTTACTGTATCCCTTCTTCTATTTGATATACTTATTTAGATTTATCTAACAAAATAGTGATGTTTTCCATAATTGTAAAATAAAATTATTAAGGCAATGGATAATATAACCATTTAATGCTATTTTTAGCTTCAACCACAATGTAACAAGATGAAAAGAATTTTGAGGCTATGGGAAAAGTATAGGCCATTGTAAAATAAGCATTACCAAAAGGAAGCTGAACGGATGCACTTGTCTTGACATCTATGCCACGTTGTTTGGAACGTTCACTGAGAGCTTTTGCTAGTTCCTCAAGATCAGCTTGTATTCGATCAGCACGAACCTGGAATAAAGATGGGGTTACTTTGGTATGGCAATACAACAACCAACCTGCATAATCAAACTTTACCTGAAGTAGACCATCAACACTTCCACCTTGTTCCATTTTAACTATGGCATTTTGCAGTTCCACTTTTCTCTCCTACAGACAAATAGATTAAATTTTGATCAAAGAGATCAATAGAAAAAACAGAGTGAAGCGCTTAACTACAAAGAACACAGAAACAATAAAATGTACTATAGCAGGACCTTGCTTTAGTTATCTAGGATACCTGAACGTGACGAAAATTAGCTTCTTCCACTGTTAGTTTTGAAGCTACATCTGCAACTTGTTTGTACTTTTCATCATACTTTTTAGCCAATGATTCAACCTGAACAGAAGAAGTTATATGATAATCATTCGTAATAGCGCAGCTGTAAAAAAATTATCTTGCATTCCAAATCCAGCATTGTTCGTTAAACATTCTATGATTAAGAACAGGTTGTGCCAATTCAAAAGAGAATAGATTCACAATAAAAAAGCTTGAAAAATGACATGCTGCCAAAAAAAGAACTAGGCACTAAGAGAACATTGGAAATCACCAGAATGTTTTGCCTACCAGTAAAAGTCAAACACTAATCATCATCCACAACCCATAATCATCTTAATCTCTTTTAGCATGCATGAGATGACCAAGTTGATGTACCAGTGCACATTAAGGTCAAACCCTGCTTATAAATACTAAATACTTATCTTATGTAGCAAGAAAGATTCTTCCAAGAGGTGTATTAAAATCCCAAAATCATCAATAAGATGTAAGAACAGAGCATTCCTGAAAATTGACGTGCTTAGTAATCAAATAGGAAAAGTATGAATGCCTCCCATTATGCCAGCTGTTAACTGAAGACACCACCATACTGTTGTAATACCCTAGCAACTGCTGTGTAATTAATACTGAGAACTGAGGTTTGAAATCTCAGTACTGATATCAGTTTCAGGTCTTCAGTTTCCAGTCTTCTTTTTGGTGCTATCAGTATCAGAAGCTTCACCAATCTCAGCAATTTCAGATTGGAAATATCAAATTGTTGGTATCAATGGTCAAAAAAGAACTTCTATAATTAATTAAAAAAATTATCAAAAATAGGCACAGAATAATGCAACTTATTGACATTTTTTAAATAACTGGCGCAAATTTTGATGGAATTTTATAAACTATAACTGCTGGCGCATAATAATTCTCCAAATAGACATGGCATTTGAGTTGATGGTCTAATTTAAAGAAATTAAATTGGGTTAATAATCTACTATTAGAAGCTTTTGAGCATTATGAATTTACTAGAAAGTCTTGCTAAAAATATGTATGATAATTTCCAAGGATTAGTTCGTTAAATTTTAGCTAATCTTATTCCAACAAAAAAATGTTGATATTTTTCTAGATTAAAAAGATCTATTCAGAATACTATGCGCATCTTGTTAAGTGATGAGGTATTGGGTTATTGGGTTTTACCCATTAACCATATCCAATTGTATGATCTATATATTGAATTCTTGACATCAATACTATCAATCAATTAAGGTTTTATGATTACTAACATGGTATCACAACATCAATTAAAACCCTAACCCTAGTTCTTTCTCACCGCCAATCTCCTCCTTCCCCCCTTCTCGTCGAATCCCCTTGTCACCATACCACCCTCGCACGACCCCACTTCCACCAGCAGCACCCTCGCGCAAGGTCAACAAGGCCCGTAGATCCCTCACGCGAGTTCGACAAGGTTCTAGAAGGCTCACGCATGGTCGCAGAGTGCAGCAGACCCCTCGCGCGAGTTCGCCAGGCCAGCCGAGGGCCCGCGTGAGTTCACAAAGGCATGTTCTGCCCTTGTTCTGCTTGCGGATGCTTCGAGACTCCTGATCTAACCTCAACGACAACATACATCAACTCCTTTGCAACTTTCAAGGTCCCCTGTTCTTTTTTCTAACCTCTCTGGTATAGTCGACAACACCTGCTCCTTCCTCTACCTTCACCAACTGCTCAGATCGCTTCCCATGCTCTCATTGATGTCTTCAGTCATCTGATCTGAAGTCGCATGCCACTTCTGATGGGTATTTTACATTGGTCAAGAGCTATAGCACTTTGTTCTGGTTCTGCAACTCTGTGTTGAGCGTTGTAGGCTATTGTTCTGGTGTTAACAGCAACCAATACACCTCTACCTCTGGTCTGCTCTGTTGGGTGTTTAGCTTGCTTCGTATGCTTTGTTTCTCTCTGTTGCAACTCTCTTTTGCTGCACCTGACACTGCTGCTACCTCTCATGGATTCTTCTCCCCTGCTGATCCCTGCAATCCCCTGATGCCAAGTTGGCCTCTTAAAGTTTCTCTGCACCTGAACTGATCTGATCTGGCTGTATATGTCTGCTTGTGAAATTTTACATTAGTTATAATCTGATTATTTATTATCTTCTGGCTCTTTATTGAGTTTCTAATTGGCTGTGATGTCGGGTGCTACAAGTATTTCGTCCTATCTTGTTCCTCCATCTTGACGATCTAATGATACTGCTCTGTATTCTAGGACACTGCCTCTGGCCCTTATGGTCTACCATTCAGATATCACAGGACGATTATGACAGGCTGCGTCAGCTCGAGTTCTCTCTGACAGGTCATTCATCAACTCATACATTCTTTTCAGGTATGGATATTTATATTGTCTCTCCTCACAGACCTTAGATACTAGATTCAGGAGCCTCATCTCACATGACAAGTATTAAGAACAGATTTCTCTTTACATCTTTCCAATAAATTTTCTACTGTTAACATTGCTGAAGATACCCAGTCTCCTGTACTTGGTGATAGGGTAGTTCAAAGTACTCCATCTTTGAATCTAACAAATGTGTTATATATTCCAAAATTTTCGATAAGTTTGTTATCCATCAGCCAGTTTAGCAAACAAAATAACTGCAGCGTAACATTTTTCCCTTCTTACTGTGTCTTTCAGGACCTGACAACTGAGAGGAGGATTGATTCGGGTCATGAGAGAGGAGGCATATACTATTTGGATGATAGTGTATCTTCTACTAACGTGGTTGCGGATCAGCCTAATCCTACTCTACTGTGGCACTGGCGTCTGGGTCATACATCGTTACAAAAGCTTCGATTAGTTGTTCCTGTTGAGTCTTCTGCCTCTACCTTAGGTTGTGCGTTTGTGAATTGGGAAGCTTCGATCAGTTGTTCCTGTTGAGTCTTTTCTCTCTACCTTAGGTTATGCGTCTTGTGAATTGGGTAAGCATCATCGTTTCTCTTTTTCGAGCCAGGTCAATAACCGCAGTAGTTCTGCGTTTAATTTATTCTGATGTCTGGGGTTCTTATCGAGTGCCTTCAGTAAAAGTTTTAGGTATTTTCTTCTTTTTGTTGATGACTTCTCTCGCATGGCTTGACTTTATTTGTTAAAAGAGAGATCTCAAGTTTCTGGTGCTATCAGATTTTTCATTAATGATATCAAAAATCGGTTTTCTACATCTAATCGTGTGCTTCGTACTGATAATGTCTTAAAATATGTGAAAAATAATGTCTCTTTTCTTTTCTAAGAATGAAATTATTCATCAAACATCTTACTCTTACTCGTCGCAACAAAATGGTGTTACTGAACGCAAACATAGACAAATCCTAGTGCTAGAACTATGATGATACATATGAATATTTTGAAGTATTTGAGGTCTAATATTGTGTTAAGTGCTTATCATTTGATTAATAGGACGCCCTCCTCTATTCTTCATGGCAAAATTCTATTTTCTTGTCTTCATCCTCACAAAAGTATCTTTTTCATTACTCATGTATTTAGTTGTACATGTTTTGTTCAGGACGTGTCTCTAGTTTTGGATAAACTGTCTCCTAAATCTATCAAATGTGTCTTTGTCGGGTATTCTAGAACTCAGAAAGGATATAGGTGCTACAATCCATCAACCAAAAAGTATTTTCTGTCTGCTGATATTTTATTTTTTGAATCTGTTCTATTTTCTCCAGAGTGTCCAGGTACTTCTTCGCCATCTATTCCTCTCCCACCGTCTGTTCCATTATCTGTACCGGTTCCTACTCCTGATGTCTCTTCGCCAGTGTCACAAACAGACACTACAAAGCCACCTACAACTAAAGCTGTTCAAGTAGTTACTCAGTAATACACTCGTCGGCCAAAGGTTCTTGCCCCTCAATCAGTTCTGACAGACTCCCTCTCCAGTGGAAGGTCCATCTCCTCTGCCATCCATCACTCCTTCTAACCTTGATGTTCCTATTGCTCTTCGAAAAGATAAGCAATCTTGTACTCATTATCCCATTTTTAATTGTCTCTTATGACCGTCTTACTATCTCTTTCCGCCAGTTTGTCTTGTCTTTATCTTCTATATTTATGCTCAGGCCTTATGAGGAGGCTTTATTAGTACCTGTCTGAAAGAAGATTATGAATGAGGAGATGGATACTCCTATTTCTCAAGAAACTTGGGAGTTGATCTCTGCACTCAGAGATGATGTTGTGGGTTGTCGCTTGGTCTATACTTTGAAGTATCGTTCAGATGGTTCAATGGATCAGTATATGGCCAGACTGGTTGCCAAAAGTTATACTCAGACATATGGCAGGGATTACTCTGAGACTTTTTCACCAATTGCTCGGTTGAACTCCATCAGAATTTTATTTTCTATTATTGTCAATCTGTCATGGCCTTTGTTCCAATTGGACGTCAAGAATGCCTTCTTATATGGTGATCTAAAGGAGGTATACATGGAGCAACCTCCATGGTATATTGCTCAGGGGGAGAATAAAGCATGTCTCATGAGGCAATATATGAGCTCAAGCAGAGTCCACGATCATGGTTTGAGAAGTTTAGCATCACCATCTCTGGCATTGTTTTCATCATTGCCACTTAAATCATAGAGTTTTTGTTCAACATACTAAGTCTGACTTAGTAATTCTGGTAATATACGTTGATGATATTCTGCTGACTGTTCAGCTAGCTTAGTGAAACCAAAAGAGTATTTTAGGCGTCATTTTATGATCAAGAATATGGGTAAGCCTAAATATCTTTTGGGGATTGAAGTTACACATAAAAAACATAGTGTACTCTCTCAAATGAAGTATGCTCTGAATATTCTGGAGGAGACGGGACTTTTGGGTTACAAACCTGCTAGTACTCTAATGAAAGCCAATGTTGACTTGTGATTTGATAGTAGTCACATTCTTAATGATCCAGAAAGGTATAGAAGACTGATTGAAAAGTTAATCTATATAACAGTTACTAGCCGATATAACTTTTGTTGTTGGGGTGCTGAGTAGATTCACCCATCAGTCCAGAGAGGTTCATTGGACAACTACACTAAATATTCTGGCTTATGTCAAAAGCTCTTCATGGAAAAATCTGTTGTACAAGAAGCATGAAAATGTACGCATTCTGTGTACTCTAATTCTGGTTATATTGGTGACAAGAAGGATAGGAAATCTACCATTGCATATTACACCTTTGTTGTAGAAAACAGTGTGACTTAAAGGGGCAAGAAACAAGATATGGTATCTCAATCCAGTGCAGAGGCTGAATATAGAGCTATTACTCATACTGCTTGTGATGACTTATACTGCTTGTGAGATGATGTGGTTGAAGAATATAATGATGGAACTTGATTTTAAATAGCTTAGACATATGCATATGCATTGTGATAATCAGTCTACTATTTATATTGCTCAGAATCATGTGTTTCATGAGAGGACAAAGTACATTGAAGTTGACTGTCATCCATGGTCCAAAGTCGCGAACTCGGCCGCTGACTCGGTGGGCACCGTTCCACAACGGTCGTGACGTCGTAGCGCCGAACTCGGGCGAGACGCACGAAACACTATATAGAGGGCTCAAAAAACTTGAAATAATCACGACAAATCTTTAAAAAATATAGACATCAAAATTGGCGTATAACATGTCCAAAACATATCCCCTAGCACACTAAACATAAAGATAATGAATAAATACATGTGTCGCAGTATTAAAATATCAAAATAAATGCATAATTTAGTATAGTATATAAAATTAATTAAATTTAAATTAACTACTCTTTTCACAAAAATAAAGATTAACTCTACCTTTCTAGTAAAAATTTAAATTATATGAAATTTTGTTTTGACTCGACCTTGACTCGGGATCGACTCGGGGCCGAGTCGGCCTCGACTCAGGTGACTCGGCCCCGAGTCAAGCAAAACTTATGGGCCGGTCTCGGAACGGGGAAGGTCGTTCCGGTTTCGACTCGGCCGAGTCAAAATCAGAACGGCTGAGTTTTTGAACCTTGCTGTCATCTGGTCAGAGATGCTTAAACCAAGAAGATGGTTTCTCTCCCCTTCAACCCATCATCAAAGTAATTGACTGATCTTCTTACCAAAGTTGCTTCACCATAGGTGTTTTCTAACTTATACAGCAAGCTGGGCATGATAGATATCTATGCTCCAGCTTAGGGGAAGTGTTAAATAATGAGACATTGAGTTTTACCCATTAATCATACTCAATTGTATGTTCTATATAGTGTATTCTTGACATCAATAACATCAATCAATTAAGGGTTTGATTGCTAACACATATAGTGTATTCTTGACATCAATAATATCAATCAATTAAGTGTTTATTATCTTATATTCCCAATCCAGAGAGCAAAAGAAATGCCATACAAGTCTTCCTAATGTCTATAGTCAGTTGCAAGGCATGGATTATCACCGGTCAACTAAAACATATACATGCAATTAAACGAGGGATATAAACAGCATGTGTGGAAAAATAACAACGAGGATTAAAACCCTAAAGCGGCTGCTAAAAGAGATGACTTCTATAGAAATGAAAATATTGGACTTAGAAAAATGAAGAAAGCTTAAAGCCGTCTGTGGAGAAAATAGTAACCGGAATAGAAGAGAGACATACTTTTTGCCAGGACAGATCAAGCTTCTAGCAATTGGGGTCTTGGAGAGTTTAACTAATGTAAATGACCATATGCTTTTATTTATCAATGTCAACCACATAGTTATCATGCAGTCATGAATGCCAATTAGCCAGAAGAACAATGAATGAAGTTTTCCATATATGACCACTCGGGTCCAGAAAATTAGGCTATCCATCTAACATATTAAGAACAGGGATTTATCAATCTACGGCTCTTCTCCAAAAGATAAAAAAACCGGTAGTCAGAGTCATTGAATCCTATTAAATGCCAAATATCCATATTTGAAAACGAATACTCAAAACCCAGATCAGCTAATGCATATCCATCTCTGGCTAACTACTAGTATGATTTATCCTATGATATGTAGGATATCTCCCTCAACCAAAAATTGGTGTGTCCAACACTGGCGGGCACATCCTTGCCAGTGGGCACATCCTTGCCAGACACTTATAGTTATAAATGTGTAAAAGTTTGTTAACCTCAAACATGCGATTCACATTAAGTATCGCATGTCCTCTCTTGAGAAAAGGTAGTTGGTTTATACATCACCTTACTATATTGGTTCGTATGTGAATAACACCGAGTCCATAAATTTATGAGCTGAATATACATCAACGCAGAAAAAACATTGCTTGTCTGACTTTTGGAGAATTGATGTGTCTGACACCTGTGTGCACTCATATGAATCATAGGATTTATCTGATATGTTTTATCACTGATAAATGGTTGGTGCATGGAGGCATTACTCAAGTAGATAAATCTGAAAGTATAGTACCTCAAGTTTAACTGCGGATGCCCTCTCTGAGATCTCATTCAGTCTGTTATCACACCGACTCTTGTAAAGAACCTGCAGGGCACATCAAAGTAAATCAGAGTAACAGAATGAAGGATATAGAATTAGAAAAGAAGACTTCACTGATGTGCTTCCGATATGTAGACCTTTCTGGCAGCTTATCTAAATAGCAGATATTGAATTGTGCGTTATTATTACATAAACTTGCGTAAATAAACATACCCAAATATACAGTACGTATGCACGTGCGCGCACGCCCGCACGCACGCACGCACACGCACACGCACACGCACACACACACACACACACACGTATGTGCGCGCGCGCGTGCGCTAAGTAAATCTTTTCAGTGCAAAAATAATGTGGGGATAAGTTTAACTAAAAATCAGTGATAACTATCTTGATCTAGTTTATCTAAAGTGAAAGTTAAAAAGTTACAGCATAATAGTTATAATGGAAAGATCTAATGTGTACTATGATCATGGTTTGGAGGGACCCAAACCAGCAAATTTTGTGTCTAAGTCATTTAAATTATGGTCAACAGTCCAGATATACGAATTTACCTGGCCGCCTATCAGTTTGACATGCTCATTCAAACAGCAGTTTTATTTCTCTGAATAGGTCATAATATGTCAGATAGCAGATACCCATTTGGAAAGCCCTTCCTGGAACTATTTGAAAGTAAAATGCACAGAATTCACAAAATGGGAAGCAGCAACGATTCAAAACACCAGATCCCTCAAAAATCTTAATCCTTAAGAAATATTCTGTCAATTCTTCTTTTTTTTCCTTTTGAAAATAGGCCGACTTTTGGTCTTAAACTTGAGACCTCCAACAACCGTCTCTTTTATCGCTGAGTCAGGCGTTGGTTGCCGTTGGTTGCCATATTCAATTAATGCCAACACTAAAATTCATCCAATTGCCGAAATACACCTTTGATTTGAAAATGCTTGATAAAACACCATGTGTTACTTCATACACTGGATCATGACCAATTGTCCTAGGATTTCTTCTGTTCCTAATAAATGAAGAATCCAAATTCTTATAAACACTCCACAAACCAAAAACAAACTCCAAAAAAATTTGCAACATCCATTTATTCCTTTTCATATACTAGTTCATTTAAAAATATAAACATGCGGGAAAAATAATCGGAATGTAAATTTGAGACACATAAGGTTTTGATTTAAGATACTTTGGGTTTGACTTAAACAGGGATCACAAATAAGTTCTTGTGTTAAAAATGCTGCAAAAGATCCAAATCTCATGGTAACTTTTTTTGCCACAAACAAAACGACAAGCATGTTTTTGCACTTAATTTATGGTACACTTTTGAGACTGGTACTTCTATTCTAACATCTTTTGAGACTGGTACTTCTACTCTAACATCTTTTAGAGTCCAGGTATATGTTTGCAATACTCATCAGTTCAGTTCTGAATTCACAAAAGATTAGGCACTGCATCAAAGATTAGTATATTAAGAAGTGATTCCTTATGATTCTTGTTCCTCATTGTAAACATTTTGTTCGATAACATTTACTGAGTGATTTAAGTGGTTTTGTTATTCATATACGAGTATTAAAGTTAATATTTCTTTCGTGTTAGTTTCACAATATTGCTTCATTTTTGTCTGCCTTTTAGCCATGTTGTGCGGACACAGACACACTGACCGGCACGATACAACACAGCAACACACAAAAAATTCTAGAAAATACATGTAAAGTAGAAGTATCATGTATGATACTTGTGTTTGACATATGTGTCTGACACGACACGGCTCTACATTTGTCGTGTTCGTGCCTCGTAGCTTTTTATGATTCTCCATATTTTCACTAATTCACATTTTGCATTTATTAAAGTTCCATAGTGAAGTAACAATTCTATCAGTGTTATATTTTTCTGTCTTTGGTTTGTGCATAGAATTTAATTGAGGTAGATAAATTATAGTTAGGTGATAATATCAATGAAGCTAGCTTGACTTTTATTAAATAGAGATATATTAAATACAGATATAATATTTAATGTTTGCATGGTGATATTTGAGGTTGGGATAAATAGGTTACTTCTTGGACTAAACTCTTACTCTAAAAGCATATCTTTGAACAGCTTATAGGTCTCAGCCATACCTGCGGCTCCCTCCTTCAGGACTCAGGTCCTCCAGTTTTGTTCAATGTCAGTTTGAATCATCTTTAAGCGATCGAATCTACATGAATTTATCAAAATTTTGGCACATGGTCTCATCATGAGTATAGTATTTATCATGGTGTCGGATCCCAAAACTTTTTCCCTGTTACTGACTTCAATCCCAAAACAAAATGTCTCAAAAAATTAGAAGGATTAGGATTAGGCTTTAGAGAAACTTCTCTTTTTTTCCTTCACAGTGCTCCATCAGTCTAGCCTGAGATTTAAGATGCTATTCAGTTCCACTTTGCCGCTTGAGAATAAAGCTTTTCTTTCTTAGGTGCCGGTGGTTCAGTTCACATAATTGAATAAAGCCTTTTCCACTACAATATACTCTGATTGATTTACTGAGGGATCCCTCTCATATTGACTATTCCAAGCTTCCAAGACTTGTAACAGACACCTAGGAACAAGAAGAGGCTACGTGTCTCTGCCATTGCAAGTCATTTTGCTAGTACAACCCTGTTTTTCTATTTGTTCGTTTGCAGTAGCCATTTGCAGTGATGTCATCAATGTAGCCTTTCATGATGTGATATAAAGTTTCACTCATTTTTCTCAAGTCAGGTTGCACCATTGTTTCCAAATCCAATATCACTTGATAGCATTTGAAGATGCCTCCACTGATATCTGTGGGGATATTTTATGTTGGTTGAAAAGCCGCCTCCTAGGAGATTGTGTAGCTTTTATTAGACTGTTAGGTGAAAAATATTTGCTTTATAAAAAAGTGAAATTTTTCTATTTGAGCTCCTTAGAGATTTTTGTTAAAAAAAAAAAAAAAAAACTTTACAAAACATACCTAGGTTAAACAGATCAGTTTTACATACCGAAACCTATACATCTAAAACCAGAGTCATACTCTGTAGGTTAAATGGATAACATGAACCCTTTTACCTTATCGTTAAAGTTTACAAGTATCAGTTTCGAAACCTGCAAGTGATTATGTCCAACCATTGCACCAAACAATCTAGCCCTAATAGGGATGAATAGGGAAAGGAGTTTTGGATCACCAGATCTCGGTCAGCTCCCCACCACCCACCCCCCCCCCACCCCCGCCCCCCCCCAAAAAAAAAAAAAAAAGAACGCGTGCACACAAAAAAAAAATCTTGTTTCTCTATCTCTTTTGGATATAATTTCTCAGTGTTCCCTCCTAAACGAAACCTAAAACTTATATTCGTTTGGAAGAGGGTTTCTCTGGTCTCGGTTTGTTTTTGACTGAAATTGACAGAGAACATAAAACTGCATGTTGTTTCCTTAGATTTTTGGCTAAACCCAATAATCCAGAGGTAGTTTCAGATTTCAGAACTGGTAGGTCAAAATATGATCTGAGACGCCCCATACGCACCAGTCTCATCGGATATTTGAACCTTGGTTCTGACTTATGTAAATCTCAACTTTTAGGCTTTGACTTCCTAAACACAGTCCCAAAAAAATACCATTACTTTGGTAAAGGGTTTTTAAGTAAATAGCCTTTTCTTTTAAGCAACAGATTACGCACATGGCAAAGTTAAATATAGTTTTGCATGTTATTTATCATGCTAAGTAAAAGAATAAAATTGGAAAAGTTACTAGGTGGAGATTCTGCCTTTGTTTTTCAGGAGAACTCGTTCCCGAAGAAGGAAAAGAGAACTCCCATACGATACTCCCATAAGATGGGGTATACGAAATACAGCTCATAGTCGTGAAAACTGCAGAAAATAATTGACCATATTTTTATAACCAACTACTGACCAGGAATCAAACCTATAAGTTAGTAATTAGTTACTAACAGAAGGCAACTATGAGCATGTGATAGCCTTGCCGTAAAACCTCCATTGCCAGTTGATGGGTAGGTAAAAGTACCTTTGGCTATAAAATTTAAGCTCAAGCAATCAAGGAGCAATGCGCTAAATTCTCAGTTTGTGGGTACATAAATAAACATACTTGGGTCATAAATTTGAAGTGCAAGAAACCAAGAAACAATGCCCTAAATGCTACTCGAAACTGGAAAGAGTATAGACGAATCGGTGGGATATGCTATATCAAACCCCATTAATTACTGGTGCGTAGAATAATCTCAAGAGCCAAATGAAATCACATTCCCACCAAAGAGAAAAGGTCGATGCTCCTCATTAAAACCTAGCAATAGTCAATCCAGCATGACACAGCTCTTTCCAAGTTGCACTGTTCTCTGAATTGCTATAGCATGATAATCAAATCTTTTGGGAGTGAAGATAACTTCACGGAACTCTTAGGGTGTGTTTGTTGTTGCTCTTAAAAAGTGTCCCCCCCCCCCCCCTAAAGTAAGTACTTTTTTTAAAAAAATAGCCAAAAGGTTGTGGTTGGAGAAGCCAGAAAATCTGGCTTCTCCCAACCGCAGAAGCGGAAGCCCACCCACATTATCGCCTATTCTCTCCTATATTTTATCTCACATGATCTGTCTGATTCTCTCATACAATCTAGTCTCTAACCAAAATTTTCACCTTTTTCTCTCTGTTTTTTCACCAACATTATCTAAACTTTGTCTCTTCAACATTGATTCTTATCCAAACTACTTCTAACAAATAATTTTAGATGTAGAGCTTTATTCATAAGCACTTAAATTTTGATATTACCAAACACCATAAACTTTGTAAAAAGTCCTTTTCTGAAACGACTTATAATAAGCACAAAAACTCCGAACACACCCTTATTAGAATGGTCTACAATGGCTTCCACCTGGTCTTCACTGATCTTCTCATCTTCTGACCCATCTATTATGTATCTACAGACTTAAAACAAAAATCCCGGGCCAGTCCGAGTGTTTAATTGTAGCATTCTAGGCATTCACCAGATAAGGAGGTTTGTACATATTATCTCATTTTTTGCATTATCCATTAACTTGTAGTGGAACAGTACTTGTGAGCTTGCCCAATCAAGATGTTCATCTCCAAGCTCATTTCCAGCAACCTCACAAATGGGCAACCCAAGAGTGTGCGCACAAAAAATGGACCCCTAAAGAGATTTTAACAACACATTTTCAGAAAGAAGAGGTGCCTATTACCCCAGAGCATCGGCATCTTTCATGCATGGATCCAGCCAATCTATGACAAGTGGTAACCTTCCCTTTAGAAATAAAAAATAATTGGTATCTGTACTCATCCATGCGCTTGTTTGCACTCTGAGAAACATGATCACCATTCCTTACTCAAAAGGCATAAAACAAAGTATGTTATACCATTCTCTAGGAAAAAGTCATTTAGTTTTACTCCATAAAGTCCTTCGTATAAAACAAAACTCAATGAACAAGTAATTGCTAATGTATCTCGTGAACAGACATCTAGCTGAGTTCTAGCTTTGTCCAGCCTAGAGTTTCAGGAATATTCATGAAATACATCCTATGTCCAGGTCGGAATCAGATGTTTGTATCAACATCCCCAAAATAAAGAAGGAAAAAATTGTATTCATCTTCTGTTCCCATCCATTAGAAGGCCCCAACTGCATACTCAGTTATGATGCTTGATACCTACGGAATATCATAGTACTATTTTGTCACACGGGGATGAATTTATGAAAATCTTATCACCTCACCTCTTTGCATAGACTCTTCATTAGCATGGGGAATTAAGTGAAAGCACCTTGCCACCTCGGTTATCTGAGCATAAACTACATGACCATATAAGGTTTTATGGAAGAGCCCCCTCACTTTCTCATATTTCTCGCCCAGGTTTTGACCTGAATTCATAGATGTTCAGTTCGGGTTTAACGTGTCATGAATTGATGAAAGCTTGGTCAAATTGAGCTTTTGATTCAATTTTGATGGGAAAATGAGACATAATGATGACAATGACTGTGCATGTAATCTCAAAAGGTCCAACGAGGTCATTGCAGACAAAGAAAATTAACATATGCATGTACGTGCATAAGCATATGTCCACAAATCCAGACAGAGTAAGATGCGCGTCCAAGCTTAAACACAGATCTAAACCAAATGGTCTGACTAGGTCCTTGTATGAAGTGACAATTAAAATAACTGGACATGCCCGTGCAAATTAGAGAAAATAGATCATAAGAACATCCAGCGACAGAGTAGTTAGAATAAGCCCTCTATATCTTACTAATTTGTCTAATCATAAAAAGAATTTTTTTCCAGCAACACAGTAGTGAGGAGTCCAAGGTATCTTACTATTTGTTTAATGCATGTATCAAAATGTTAAATTAGCGAACAATAAATTGCCTATTTTTGAGCCCATTTCTTAGTTAATAATGAAGACATCCACAATATAACAGTGAAAATAACTAGAGAACTTACAAGTTCTTGCATCTTTGTGCGATAAAATTCAATCTTCTCTCTGGAATCCAGAATCTTCATTTCTTCAACCTTCATCAACCAAAAAAATGCCAGTAGAATGGTTGGTGGACTCAACGACACTAATCACATTACTAGAAGCAGAAAATTGAAAGGGAAATCAATAAAATAGCACGCCACATCTTGTCACTTCCTTTTATGTCCTTAAAAGAATCTCCATAGAACTCTTGGTTTATTAAGAAAAAACAGGCAATCAAAATTAGTAAGCGAACCGAATCAATGAATTTGATCTCTCTAAGGGTGTGAGGAGATGGACAGAGTAGAGGGGAAGAAGAAAAGTTAGGTAAAAATATAAAGGAAAACGATAACTAGCAGTTCAAAAAAAACCAATACATATCCCCTTGCAAATTACCAAGAAAGTAGAAAAAGATGAATGTGACCTCCAAACTGTAAGGATTAATTCAATATATCTTCCAAATGGAAATAAAAACTGAAGGCATGGTTTAATTCCAAGTGTGCAGATTCTTCTTTATTAAATTAACCACTTAATCCAAACGCTTAAGCTGATGGTTTGTGTGCCAAATATATGTATGAAGCAACTTGACACCTAAAACTCCTCATTAGGCTCATTGGGCCATGTGGAAAGGCCTCCAGCAAAAGGATTAACTCGCTTGGAAAGGCCCCCTACAAAAAAGATGTTTCAATCGAAAACCTGACATTGATATACCATGTCAGAAATTACCTCACCAAAAGCTCAAGTTAAGGGCTTGCGGGCCAACAAAAATATTTTTGAACAGTTAATAATTGAAAACACACACGCGCATGCGCATATAGGGTGAAGCTTTAATACTCCTAGGGCATAACTAGCTTAGTTATGACCAGTCATAAAAATACATGTTGTGCAATAAAATTCGGCGATCCATTCATTAATCATGTTATACATATTTTAGAAGTTCTATACACAAAAAATCATCCATTTTGAAGGCCATCTACCTATGTTTCAAGTGTAGAGAAAATAAACGGTTTTCTGACGATAAGAAACCATTCTTGTTACAAGCACTTGATGCATGAGCAATTGGTCTTCAAGCCATATGATATTTTTTAAATAAATCTTTTAGAACATGTAGATCAAGATAAATGGAGTCGATCGTCCAAATTCTTTGCACATTATACACTTTTATAGGTGAGCTTATCTAACTTAGTTATACCCTGAGAATATTAAAGCCTCTCTCTCATAGACACATGCATGCATGCATACACACACAAATATGTGTATAGGGTAAGGTTTTCATAGTCCCAGAATATGATAAACTTTGTTATGCGCACCTACAAAAATATATGTGCAATGATATTAGACAATCCATTCTATTAATTTTAATTTACGTATTTTGAAAGTTCTACACACACAAAAAACATTCAGTTTGAATGTCATTTACCTATGTTTTAAGTGGTGACAAAATGAACCATTTTCTGGCAACCAGAAACCATTCATTTTACAGAGCTATCAAGACACAAAGTGAGCCTCACCCATCACATTTGTAGAGAACAAGTAAGATGGCAAGGCCCACCATGTGTATTGGTAACTCATTTAGCACATGTGTCTTGGCAGCTCATTTTGCTAAATGAGCTGCCAGCTTATTTCCCCATTCCTGTTGTACTTTATATATATATATATATATATATATATATATATATATAGGGAGCTGATCCTCTAAGAACGGTTCTCACGGATTTCTGTGAGAACTTTCACGTGGATCGTCGGATCTGATAGATCAAATCAAATAAAACTAGATCTCTATCTGATCCGACGGCCCACGTGAAAGTTCTCACATGAATTCGTGAGAACCGTTCTTAGGGGATCAACTCACTATATATATATATATATATATATATATATATATATATATATATATATATATATAGCGGGGGGACTTGGCAATTTCTGGAAGGATTTTGAGTCAAATCCTTCACATTCAATTTCAATATTAGGCTAATCAAATAGAAGATCCATTCCTGTAAAGTTAATCTATAAAATTTAAAGGATATAAAATAAAAAATCAAATATTTTAAAGTTTTCTTCTCATGCATCCATGGATACAATGGGCGGCCGACAGTAACATGTTATTTTGATCAATAATTTTTGGCATATAAATTCCCAGTCCAACCATTTAATCATGATCTACACACTTAAACACTTACTCGCCAATTTTTGTTATATCTCAAACATTTTAGACCGTAAACTAAGAAACTCGCTATTTAGGCCGTTCATTTTGTGCCCACTTAATGCATAAGCGAAAAAAAGTTGAAAGGATTTGATTCATAGACACTCTAAATGATGTAGATCTACTGGAATAGAATGGATCTTCAACTTGATTTTCCTACCATCGAATTTGAATGGGAAAGATTTGGCTCCAAATCCTTCTGAAAATGCCCAAGTCTCTGTTGTTAATTTTATGCCCATCCTGCCATAAAAGTTTGACTTTTAAGGGTGCTCATTAGGTCAGTTATTTGGTAATCTAGCTGGATAACTTCTACGTAACTACTTACTAAAAGCTTTTACAAGCTCCTTGTGTCAATTATGATTGGTGTCTAGATTTTAAAAAATTGAGGTAACTAGTTAAGCAAATAAGCTTTCATGCATACAGAATATAGATGACACCTGGACTGTTATTTTATGCACATTCCAAGATAATAGTTTGTCATTCAAAAGCAGATTAGTTAATTATGTCCAGTAATCTAGCTGAAAACTTTTGAGGTAACTAGATAAACTAATAAGCTTTCATGTATGGAGATTATGTTGCCCAAAGAGTTTAACATAATGGTAAAGCAAAAAGACCTGAAAGTAGATATTAGATAATGTTTCTATCAAGGCATAAGACTCAATTAATAGCATGAACAGAATTTGTGGTTCTCATCAGTTACTACTTGAGCATCTTGTTCCTCTTTGTTCTGTTGATTCTGCAGGTTCCTCTCAGATGTAGGAACTCTCGACATGTTTTGTGATTGCTGCAGTGCACCATCAGGTAGAGAACCAACTGAATTATGCATAGGTGGTCTAGGCCCAGAGGTAGGCATAACAGAGCGTGATCCAGTAATCCCTTGCTGTGGTAAGCCTTACACACAAAAAATACAAAAGAGTGTCACCAGAAAATAGAAAGTATAGGGCAAAGAGAAGACAGGTACATACAAATTCTAAAATTGCATCAGTAAGGATTTAAATACCAGGACTCATCTGCCAAGAGGGACTGCCATAGGCAGTTGAAGGTTGACCAGTGGCTTGTAACAACATCTCATCAAACCTGAGGTTGTTGGGAAGTACAGCCGGCAGAGGACGCCCTTCACGATATCGCTCCATTAAATATAAAGCGATACAGAACTCGCGTAATGAAAGCATACTGTCGTTATCCTGGTCGGATAAGTCCCAGACCTGCTTTAAGACCTCTGTTGGTGCAAAGAACAACCAGTATTTATCAACATATAAACAGACTACATAACTAACTGTGCATCTCCAAGCACCTTAGAACCTTGAAGCACCAAGTGCAAGCTACTCTCCCAAGAGAAAAATGCGCAAAAACAAAAAATAAGCATGGACATAAAATGTCATTTCCCATTAATTACATGCTTATATTTTAAATCCTAATAAGTGTAAAACTGAGTCATCAATACATAAAAATGAAGATACAAAAGAAAATAGCAAATATTTTATTCCGCCACGCATATAATAATGTCAACCTGCTAGGTGTGCTTTAGTTATGTAAAAATCAAGAATGTCATATTTTGAAAAAGTGCAGTTTTTCTTGAAAAAGAAAATATCAAACAGCAACAAGCTGTAATGATGAAGAATGTTTACCTCTGGGAAGCCTCCAACTGAGGAACAGATTACGTGCCTCCTCCCCTGTTATTTTTCCATCTCTATCCTTGTCTACCTCCACAAATACCTTGGTGTACTTTCTAATATCAGACTCTATAATTTTTGGCCATTGAAGCTGGGCCTGACCGGTAGCAGAACTGACAGCTCCAACTGAAATGTTTGATACACTCAAAGAAGACGTACTACCTGTTAGATCAGGTTGATTTCGTTTAACAACTGAATGAGACTGATGAAGCTGACTGCCACCATGTGGTAGTGCCAGAATGTTTTGAAAAGGATCAGGTTGGGCTGGTTTAACTGAATTTTGGGATCCAGCAGGTGCTGGCACAGCATTGGATGCATTGGTCATACTACCTGCAGAAACTGTAGATGTCAAAGCACCCGGCTTTGCTTGAGTTACAGAAAATGTATCACCTCCAAAAACTGAGTCTGAAGAAAAACCATTTCCAGATAAAACTAAAGCTTTTGAATCATTAGCAGATGGTTGGAATGAGGATAAGGCTGGATCCAAAGGTTTAGATGAGACTGTCATTGATGGTAAAGTTGGTGTTTGAGGCTTAGGAGGTGCTGTCCCTGAGAGGGAAGCTCCCCCTGCAGAAGCTCCATTATTCCTGCTACCAAGCCAATTAGTTGATAGGTTTGGTGTATTCATGCCTGGAAAACGGGGACCTGCCATGTTGCCGGCTGTAGATAGACCTTGACTGACTCCCTGCATTGGTGGCACAGCTCCAGCAGGTGCGGTTTGAGGTGGTCTCATGAAATTGCTGTTTAAAGATGAGGGGACCTGTTGATTCATACCCACATTTGGAGGCCCTTGCGGTCCGCTGAATCCAAAATTCTGCGATGTTGGAGCCACAACACCCATCTGGATGGATGGCGGAACCGCAGAACCTAATTGGGGTCTTGGAGTGACCATAGAACCCATCACAGCTGCTGGAATTGGGGCAGTATCTATCTTTGGTGCAGGAATCTTTGCTGCAGCAGGACCAAATAATGCTGCTTTTACGATATCTGGTGTTAATTCCCGCCCACTTTGTGCCACGGTGACAAGTTTCAATGCATTATAGAACTCAGGCCGCCCGAGGAAACCAGTCCGATTCTGATCAGCGTGCATCCATATCTGTACTCCGAGTGAGAAACAAAAGCAACCAGCATAAGTTATGCTCAGTTACAATCAGTTAATACCAGGATCATGACCCACAAACAGTGTGGTAGTCTTCTGCGCTATAAAAGGGTAATCTACACTGCACTGCAGTATATGCAAACTTTCATGACGCAAAATATACCCCATGCTAGTCAAAATGTGATTGAAAAGCTAAATGTCGTCCAAAGGTACAAAGGATTAGCTTCAAAATTTTAGGAGTAACAGTAAAGACCCAAGGAAATCAATTTAAATTCTTCATTTAAGAAACAGAAAGTGCAGTCATTTTATTAAAGAGACAGATCGTGCATATTTCCCCTTTTACAATTCAACAAATACCAACATAGTGCAGTTATGAAGTGTCAAGGAATGAAGGAAACAAGCTAATGCCAAAGACACTCTTGTTGCTTTTGAAAGAAATAAATGTGTGTGTTTATAATAAGCCAATTTCTTTTTTCAACAATCTCTTGAAACCAGGTCTCATCCAACACCTTTACCCTCCCACCCTTATCCTCTTGGGCTTCTCTCCTTTCACTTACTTTCTTTTACCTTCTTCTAATCCACCGTTCTCTACTTCGTTGTCTCACCTCAATCATTAGCTAAACTTCTCGCAGCCCATAAAACGCTGATGTGCCACATGCTTCCATCCTAATATGTGTCACATAGCCCACTCATTTTCCTTTTCTTCTCTATAAAAGGAAGAAGCCCACATTAAACCTAAATAATAATCTCAATACCTAACAGAATCTGTCTGTAGTTTAAACCACACGACTTAAAGATCCAAGAAATAAATAGATTAAAAACACACTTATATTGCCTAACAAACAGAAACTACTCCACAACAATTTGCTTCAGCAAGATATGTGATTATGACATGGGAATCGGGATGAGCTTTTTCTCAATTAGGCCATCAGATTATAATCATCAGATAATCAGTCCGCTTTTGAATGACATTCTAACTAGTACTACATGCCTCCATGAAATCAGTTCAGAAGCTCTCCCCCTTGTGAATCATCGGCAGTAGACTCCCCAGCTAAATGAGGTTCAGAGTCGCGGTCTCGGCCGCCGACTCGGCAGGCACTGAGACGGATCGGTCTCGAGAGATACGCGCAAAATGCTACATAGAAAGCTCAAAAAATTCTGAAAAAATCACGACAAATCGTAAAAAAATGTAGCCATCAAAATTCATGTATCACATGTTCAAAACAAATTTGTTGAAAGATAATTGAAAAATTGAAAAAAAACATGAAGATTTGAGAGTAAATTCAGAAATATAAAAGATTTGAGAGGGTAAATATAAAAAACTCAAAAATAAAAAAAAAGAAAAGGATAAAGGGGGAGAGAGATCGAATGAGTAGATCTCTTTCTCCTCTGGCTCTATCTCCCTCTCTCCCATCTCTTTCCCTCTCCCTTCTCTTTCTACTCTTTCCCTCCCTCTGGCTCATCTCCCTCTCTCGTCTCCCACTCTCCCTCTCTCGTCTCTCCCCCCCCCCCCCCGCCGCTTCTCTTAGAGAGCGGAGGGAGGGAGAGATTGAGAGAGACAGAGAGAGATCAGGTGGAGCAGGCGGCGGCGGTGACGACGAGCAGGCGACGAGCGGGCAGGCGACGAAGGCGGAGAGCCCTAAATCCCCGGTAAGTTTGAATTTTTTTTTAAACCGACTCGGCCTTGACTCGGCAGAATCGGCCGAGTCAGTTCGAGTCATATCGTGACTCGACCGATTTGGCCGAGTCAGCTCCGAGTCAAGACCGAGTTGGTCGTTTCTTAGTGGATCTTTTGAAACGGAATCGTCTCAGCGGGTGTCGAGACAGATACGACTCGGCCGACTGGTATCCGACTCGGTCGAGTCTTCGAACCGTGTAAATGATCAAAGAAAACAAAGATTTCATTGCCTCCCGTCACAGTATGCAACAGAAATCACATCTCCACTTAAAATTATTGTGATTGACAAGAAACATGATCTGAAAACTAGATCTTGTTATAGTTGCTCTATCTTGTTATAGTTGCTCTTGTTGATTTTCAAGAGCAGGGTTCCCAAGAACAACAGCTATAGTGTTATTCAAAGACCAAAAGGATGCAGCTTAACTAGGCCACCAGTCAACAGAACTAATCAACGCCTGCAATTCCAGTACTACTGAATTCATTCAAGAAAACCTGATTTGACAGTGACAAATACATTATGCCTAAAAATATTATCCATATGTGGGAGTACTAACAAAATCTGCTCTTAATCTCTATCCATCATTGGACAATTTCACATATTTTACTGCATTCAGACTGGACCACAAACCTAGTCTACTTAGTCTAGTTGTTTACCTAACTTTTTTTTTTGTTTCTGATGTATATTATTAGATCCATTCTCCTCAAGGCTCTTCTACCCACAAACCCCACATTGCATAATCTTTTACAGACACTGCAGCTAATTATGTCGGATCAAACAATGACTACTAAGCTCCAAATAAAGATACTAACATGACAAGTCTAGTTCTTGTAAATAACTCGGGTTATAAACTCATGATATATTTTATTTAGGTTTAAATCTGTATGAGTTCACAATTGAGAATCAAGAAAAGCAGTTACAGTTAAAATTTTATTAATAAGGCTAAAATAATACTTTGCTGAAGCTAGTTCCTCATTAATCAGCACTGATGGTTCCATGCAGCTGAGCTAGATCTAGCATCAAACATCAGTCAGAGAGTAAATTCATGACAAAACTTATCTATCCTTTACACTAAACAACCAATCAAGAATTCAAGACATAAACCCATGATTACCAATGGAAGCGCCAAAGGTTGAAGAAAACCTTCTAAGAATCGGGGAAAAAAAAGTTGAAAAGGGGAACCTGAGCGAGCACTTGTTTGGGCAAATTGGATCCTTGAAAAAAGGCAACGGCCTCAGCGCCACTGATCCTCCCATCTCGATCCAAATCCGCTCGCTTGAAGTACTGATCGAAGAGCTCCATGTTGGCGGCAGCCATTTCTCCTCAGATTCCGAGATCAGGCAGCGAGATCCGGCCAAACCCCGACTAAAAACATCGAAATTGAGCAGATTCGAGAGGACTGTGGGCTTTGAATCGAGAGATCGATGGCGCGAGAGAGAGGGTTTGGATTATAGAAGAAAGTTTCCTCTTTTGTCGATCATCAAGATCGATGCGTCGGTTGTTGTTGCCTACGTCAACCGATCGAGGAGAGAGGTGAAGGGGCTCCAGATTTTGTGAGCTTTCTCGAATGCCCAAAGTGCCCGTTGTCGTCGGGAGGAATATCGAGAATGCCAGCGTATGGTGATTAATCTTCGAACAGGGTGGCAGCGTAATGATTGTGGGGTGGGACCTGTATTTTAAGGGAAATTTTTTTCTTATTATTAATCAATTAAAAAACAATCAATCACTGTTCTAAAAAAATGAAAAGAAAAAAATTGTTAAATTTGCTCCGCCTTGTTTTTTTTTTTTCAGACCTATCAGCTCGATTAAGTTCGGATTAAATCACATGTCTATTTTTCAATTGTTAATTTTGGTGATTACAAGTTTGAATAAACTCTCTCTCTCTTTTTCTTTTTTTTTTCCCCTCGAAAGAGAGTAGTTTGGACATTTTATTACATGTTTTTACAGTGCAAATTTAAAAAAATGAAAAATATTTAAATTCTTTTCTCTCTGCAAATTCTTGTGAAATATAACAATGATGAGCGCAATATTTTTTTTCCAAGGACATAACAGAAAAAATCTACTAATCATTTCTAAAAAAAATTTCTACTAGTTCTTTTACATCATAGTGAGAAGACTTAAAATAAGAACTGAAATTTCTAAATTGTAAATTTTAAAATATGTTTTCTCTAATCAATGCAGAGAGAAGTTTAGAGAAGGAAAAAAGATTAGTTATCACTCGTGTCGTGTCGTCAAATTAAAAATTATAATTTTTGATCAAAGTTAATAATGTGCTCCTTGGATCTAAATTAACGATATGTTTGGGACCTACTATGTGTGAATTATATCTTGGTTATTTTTATATGCATGTGGTTGGTTTTTAATAACGTGGTCTTGATTTTTTTCTTTTTTCTTTTTTTTTTTTTTTTCGGGAGAGGTCATAGCCAACTTCTTATTCATCAATCTAAACACAAGTGAGAAGGTGCAATACACAAAGAAGAGATATATATTTGAAGAATATTACAGAGCAATCATTTTTTAATGAGCTCGGTGTTGGTTGTGCATGATGCAACGGAATAGGTCATCTTTTTTCGAGCCTGCGTGTCAGCGGACATCCCCCCTAACACGGTCTCGGATGTTAGTTTATAGGATCACTCTGATAACTAATCAATATCACCAATATAATTGACCAGGTCAGTGAATATCAGGTGGGAGGTTTTCTGTTCAATAGAACGTTCCTTAATTAAAGAACCACCTTTCAATTACCTTCCTTGGTTAAACACCAATTAGACTGGTATAACTCAGTCTCAATATACTGAAAATCAGTATAACCCCTGTATAAAGAAAGTTAATTCACTTATACAGTACTTGGAGTGAGGTACGCTTATAGCGAATCTTTTTAAGACAATTACGTCCTCCACTATGGTGCTAACGGATTACTGGATGCTGGTCTCTCAATATACAACACTCTTTCATGATATTTGGATAGCACTACCAAATCACCGCACGGTCGAACCGTAGTTAACCAGTATCTTCACAGAATTATCAAAGCAGCAGAACCGAGACAAATTTCAAGGAGAATATTTGTCTTTACTTTAGAGGAACACCCATTGTAGTGAAAGGAGGAAGATAGAAGAATATTCTTCTTCGGAAATCATAGTGAATTTCTGAGCCTTCTTTCAGGAGGAATTTTCAGAATCTGTTGGAAGTCGCTTCGGAATCCGCGTTGCAGAATTCTCACTTCCTGTTGGAAGTTACTTCGAACCCGAGTTGCAGAGTTCTCATTTTGGAATGCAAAAGAAAGAACTCGTTTTATAGCGCTCCAGGAGGGGTAAAATTGTCCGAACCCAACCGAACGGTTGCAACGGTTCGTTTCAGACAGAAACCACCCAACTGTTCGCGGCGGTTTTCTGTCAGTCGTTGCGCTGATTCGGGTTCGGATCCAGATGGCGGAGCGGGTACGATCCGCGGTAACCCATACCTGTGAGACCCAGTTCGAAAAGCACCAGACCGGGTAGGAAGCCCGAGTGCCGGCCGGCGGGGCGCACGCAGTAGGCATGGTTTCCCCCTAATCGCGCGCAAAAACTCCAAGTACCCAAAGGGCACACCCTTTGTTCCCATTTTTCTCTATTTAAACACTTCAAACTTCCATCATATAGCTAATGTGAGACTAAATGTTTTTAACTACTTTTAGTTCTCTTTTAGCTTTGAATTAGGCAAACTTTAAACTTGAATATCTCATTCATTCGAAGTCGGAATTGAACATGTGAATATACCACGTTCATCCCCAATAGAAGGATAACACACTCCAACCATTATCCAGTTGATTCTATCAACGAATCTCGCCGTAATTCAACTCAAAGATTCACATTTATTCTTCATATTTCCCAACACCGGATAGACTCCCGAGTTTGCTCCCCGATGGCCGCCAGTGAATCTCGTCTACGGTTGAGTTAATTAGCAAAAAAAAAAAAAAAAAAAAGAGGTGAACAAATAAGGATACATGAAAACAATGATTCAAAATTCAAATACATTCATAAATAATATGACGAGTATTGTTGATGTAATTCAATAGTGTTCCTGAAAATACACAAGGATAAATACTCCATAATAATAGCAAACTTAATAGCTTCTAGAAGACTAATGGCCTCTATGAGCAAAGATGAAGAAGAGTGAAACAATTTACAGTCTTTAAATTATTTTACACAACCTGCATTTGCAATTAGTGATCTACTTTCAACCTAGTCAGTACATCTTCTAAGTTCAGGGAATTTGTGCAGGAGATCATACAAAAAGAAAAAGGAGAAATATTAAATGTAGGTTTGGGGATGACTTTTTCCCTGCGGCACAAGAAATCACAATTAAAGGATGCAGTAGTTTGCTTTCTGTATTAAATAGCCTGAAAAATAAAAAAAGAAACAGAGAAAAGAAAAGGAGTCAGTGGCCAGAATTGGAATCCACAAATTTTCAAAAACCATCCATAAACATCATTTAACAAAGCTAGATATAAAAAAACTATTTTTTTTATTATTAATCTCCTTCTTAAATTAAAGTTCCACAAAATGATTCCAAATTCTTTATAGATAGGCTTATATAAAAATTTTCGAAGTCTAATTTAGCATCTGTCCACTCTCAAAATAATGTAAGAATGATAAAATAGAGAAAAGCATTTCACCATAAATTTTTTATTGGACATTTAGAAGTTGATGGATAAAAATAAATTTGTCTACTAACCAAATATTTTATTAATTTTTCAATGAATTTTCCATTTTTCAGTGTTTACCAGATAGAGAAATAAGGAAAGAAATAAAGTGGGAATTATAAAGAGAGACGTAAAAATATCAAAATAATATAGAGTTTTTTTCTAGCTCTTTCTCTTGCGGTGGGGTTTTTTGGAACTTTGACCTGTGTGGCAGAGCATAAGGGACTTTATCTCTTTCTTTGAGAGAATTTTTCAGTTGAAAGAGAGAGGTTTTAGACATTTTAGTGAAACCCGGGTTTATTTTGTTCCGGTAACTTATAAATAGAAGAGTTATAGAGACTAATTTGTCTTTAGATATAAAAATAGAGACTATTATGCCGTTATCCCCAAAAAAGATACTCAACGTGTTAGTGTGTGTTAAAATATAAAAGTACTACTCTTAATTCTCACCACAACCTCAGAGATTTAGTGTAGTAGTATAGACTTTAATATATATTTTCAAAACTAGTGATGTGACCACGAATTTTTCTCTCCAGTGTGAAAAATATGGTATGCTCTAACACCCAACACACCATAACTAAAGATAAAGTAAAACAAAATAAGTAATGTTAAACTTAGATGCCCAATACTTTGAAATTAGTATGGTGTCAAAGAACAAGAGATGAACTTTTCTTCCATCTAGGGTCTCTACTCATCTCTTTTAGTATCTTGCCATACCTCTAGAAATAGATGTATCTCATATTGGATGCCTTTTTCTACCTTTGGTTTGAACTGGGTTAGAGTATTATTATCATTATTATTACTTACAGCTAGTCTAGGATCATTATTGTTGCTTAAGTTTGTACATGACTCTTAGATGCATTTATATACAAGCTTACATCTGATTAGTGTCATGAATGCCACTGTGCTTTTGGTTGTCACATGTATATCCTCTCGTTTCTCCGCTTTGGTCCCCTGCTTTATTTGTATGCTTCTCGATGTTTACATCATGCTTCAATTTTCATAGCACTTTACTTTTGAATAAATTTCAGGAGGAAGAATCTGATGTTCCTCTTTGTAGGATTTGTTCAAGTTGCAAATTGAGAATTTCAGAACATTTATCTACTTTGACTTAAAAGTTAATTGAAATGAAAGTATTCCTACAAATTTGATTTATTCTTTAATTGTATGTTTGAGCTTAATACTTTTAAAAAGATTTAGTAAGAAAATAATTCAGTTGTTGGCATGATATACTTAGCTTTATTAATCATAAAAGACAATGGTCACAGGATGCAATTCCAAGCATCTCTCTAAGAGATGAAGGTGATGAGGTACTGTTCCACTGCCTGAACAATGAAGCTCTGAGGCAAGTTTGAGCTGAGATATGTGAGAGACTCGGTTGGAGCACCTAGGAGAGGAGAAGACCGGCACGTGGCAAAGAAGAGCTCGGCACTCGTTGACAATGTGAAGGAGCCGCCATGGGACAGCACTATTGTCTGTGGTCCGTCGCACGATGTTTAGTGCGTCACTACACACTATGCACTACTCGTCGACGACGACAATGCAAGCTAAAAGGAGTCCCGCTCGTAAGTGGGCCTCTGCAAGCTCAACATCGACGAAGAGATCGACCCAACCTCTCATGAATGGTTTCTGGATATAGCAGCTGCACACGAATGGGTGGAACCAACAACGACATCAACATTAATCTTGATTGCATTAAGCCCAGGAGAGTCGCCCATGATTCGATTTTCCCTGGAATTACATCTGATCGCCGTGCGTTCTTTGCATGGAAGCTTGGACTGAGGATACTAGTGTTTTGTTGAAACTCCAGTAGGGAGAGAGGATATAGCGCAGAAATCGGAAGTTAAAAGGAGTAAGAACAACGCTTGCAGCAGGTCAAGGCAGCACCCGGTCGACCGTCCGGTCGACCGTTGTGCACGACGTGCACAGATATGGCCCGGTCGACCGCCCGGTTGACCGTGGCAAAGGAACAGTCGACCGTTTGACATGAGCCAGCTCTCTGTTGGTCCCGGTCAACCGGGCCGGTCGATCGAGGACAAGGGTCGGTCGACTGGCCGGTCGACCGACAGACGCGTTCTATTATCCTTTCAGGATTCAGACTCCTTTTCTATTTTGGGGCCGAATCCAATTGGGGTTTCCTAAATTCCTGAGACTCTCTGGCTATAAATATGGGTTAGAGCCTTCATGAATTGTATCCCTCTTGTATCCCACTGAAAATCTCCCTAAGAAATTCTTTGAAGAAGGAATAAGTTGTAATTGATTATTGAATCAATAAAATTTCTTTCTCCCTTGTCCGAGGACGTAGGCAAATTGTCGAACCTCGTTAAATACTGTGTTGGTTTGTTTTCTCTATTGTTTCTCTGATCTTGTCGCGTGGGTACATCTTCGGCTGCATCTATCTCTAATTGGTGGATTCCTCGTTGGTTGTTGTCTCGCGCGCAACAAGTGGTATCAGAGCATCCCAGGTTCGTTGTGAGATCGTGTGTAAATTCCAAGGGCATCAGTTGTTGTTTGGTGAAGATCGTGTGTCGATCTCATTGCAGCGTTGGGACTATTTGTGGGATCATGTGTCAATCTCAAAACAAAGTTTGGATTGCTCAAGGAATCAATTCAGAGTAGCAGATCATTTCGGAAACTCTTCGAGGGTTTCACTTTGAGGTAAAGATCCTATCTTTATCTAGTTTATTTGATCTAAGCCATGTTGCTTTCGCATTACTTTGAGGAATCAGTTGAAAAAATGGCTGGAGATGATACATCTATGGTGAAATCCGTGAATCCACATCCGTTGAGGATTGATGTGGTGAAGTTCGACGACAAGAACAACTTTGGTATGTGGAGATGTGAGGTGATGGATGCATTGACGATATCAAATCTCGAAGACACTCTACGGTTAAAGAAAAAGCGTGACTCTACTACTGAAGAAGATTGAGACAAGATGAACCAAACAGCGTGTGGCTTGATCAGGTCTTGTTTAACACACGACATCAAGTATCATGTATTGCATGAAACATCTGCGAGATTACTGTAGGAGATCCTGGAGGAAAAATATCTAACAAAAAACATCAAATCGCGGTTGCAGTTAAAGAGGAGGCTTTATCGTTTCCAGATGAAGAGAGGATGCTCCATTAACGAACACATGAATAGCTACACAAAACTTCTTACAGACCTGGTTAATGTGGATATGAAGATCAATGAAGAGGATAAGACGGTAATTCTATTGAATTCTCTTCCTAAAGAAGAGTATGAGACCTTTACTCTCACATTGACAATGGAAGAAAATCCTTTAACTACAATGAGGTGTCTGCTGCTCTTGTGAATTATGAAGTAAGGAGGCAGGATAGATTATCTTATTCAGGGAGCACAACAACAGGCATTGACGGTAAGAGGCAGGAGTTCCAATCGGAAGGGCAGAGGTGATCGGGAAGATCGAAGTCCAGATCAGGTTTCAGAGATTTGAAGAAGAACCAGTGCGCCTTATGCAAGGAGCTAGGGCACTGGAAGGTTGATTGTCCGAAGGCCAAAGGTAAGAAGAAGGAGTGGATAACCGAGGCAAATCTCGCACAGGTGATCAATACTCATGCTAGTACTTCACAGGCGGATGGATCGGACTCAGACTCATCGGTATTTTTTTTCTCTATTACTACTCCCACTATCGTTACTCAGATAATTCTGAGTGGATCTTAGATACAGAAACTACCTATCATGTGTACCCGAATAGGGACTGATTTTCTAGCTTTGAGAAGCTACATGGATGTTTTACTGTCATGAGTGATGATCATCCATGTAATGTAGAAGGAAGAGGTACAGTCTGTCAAGATATTTGATGGAATAGTACGAGAATTGAAGGAAGTAAGGTATGTACCTCAACTCAAAATGAATCTTATCTTAGTTGGTACTTTGAAAACGTTAGATCTTGTGGTATCTATACGAGATGGTGTTCTCAAGATGACCAAAAGCTCAATGGTGATTATGAAGGGCGTCGGCGGAAATAATCTCTACTACTTGAAGGGTAGTGCAGTTACAAGTCAGGTGGAGACTTCTATTGCTTCAGATGATGATTACACATAGGTCTGGCAGATGAGGCTCGGACACGAAGGTGAAAAGTCTTTGCAAACTCCAGCAAAGAAGGGATCATTGGAAGGTGTATCTACCTGCAACTTGAAATTGGGTGAACACGACGATCTGAATAAAAAGAAGGTGAAATTCAGCACCACTACTCAACACTCTAAAAGTCTTCTTGATTGTATTCACGTAAGTATTTGAGGACCTACTAAGACTGCATCGCTTGGAGGTCATAAGTACTTTCTCTTTTATTGATAATTTATCTATACATTGTTAGATATATCCCATGAGAAAAAAGTTTGAAGCCCTATGTATGCTGGTGAAGTGAAAGGATATGATGGAGAAACAGACTGGTAGGAAGATTAGGGAAGCTACAAATTGGTAATATTGAAAGATATAAGAACCAATTCCTACGATTTAGCCAGAACACTGGTATTGGTACTCACTTCACAAATGAAATATATGGGTTGGTTAAGGAAATCAACCGTTTCTTGCTGAAGAAAGTTCGGTGTTTGTTGTCGAATACACGATTAGACAAATCGTTTTAGGCTGAAGCGATTGTGTATGCTAGCCATCTCATAAATGGATTGTCATCGACTGCGATAGAAGGTAAAACTCCACTAGAAGTTTGGTCTATGAAAGCTGCTCAAGATCATAGTTTGCTGTGGGAATTTGAAAGTCCAGCCTGTTGGCCCAAAGGCCTTCCACTCTAGTTTTGATGATGATTAACTCATGTAGTTATGTGTACTAATTATCTTGTGATGTTTTAGTTTCAGATCATTAATCAAGATATTAGTTGGTGATTAGCTTCAACAAGATAGTTTGGAAGCATTCACATGATGATTCAAGAGCCCGAGCGTCAAAGATCTTACATAGCACTCATTGGAGTCAAGCTCGGTGAATCATGTTGGATCGAGTCGGCTTGGAGATTGCGCTCTACAAGAAGACATCGGTACCTTAGTTTAGTTTTGTGTTTAGATCTAAATTGTAAAGATTAGAATAGTATGATATGCTCAAGTTCACAACACACACGTTTCATGTTTTGAATAATGGTTTTCGGTTTTTCCGTGTTTGGTTTAACCGATCTTGGTTTCATGAATAGATAGATCAAAACAAGTTTACATGGTTTAATGTATATTAGATTTGTTCTATATACATGCATGCTTCATCTTCTTAGACAAACTTAGTTTGATAGTCTATTTCATGTGTTTTATGTTTTGGTATTTTTAACAAAACATATTTTGAAATTAATGACAAAAACATGGATATATATATGTTTCATGTATATAGGATTATATCCATATACATCATGCCTAAATGTTGTTTAATATCATGTTTTTGTATTTGAATGAGTTTTGGACAAAATGTATTTTCTATTCAAAAATACAAGTTTTGGATTTTGGTAAAAATGATAAGACACAAAAATGTTTCAAGATTTTTGTTATTTGTGATGAAATTTTTATCACAAGTTTATATTTCAAAATAAAATGATAAAACTATTTTTGTGTATTTTTTACAAGTCTTTATGGATTTATTAGAATATCTTCTATACTGTTTTTCTGACCCAGAACAGTGCCTGACAGGCCAGGTCGGTCGACCGCACGGTCGACCGAAGCAAGGGCCGGTCGACCCAGCGGTCGACCGACGTGCACAGCCCTGTGCACGTCTGGCAGACACTCGGGACGGTCGACCGGCCGGTCGACCGTACCAGAGAGCAGTGCTCTCTGTTCTTTTCGGTCGACCGGGCGGTCGACCGTCAGTTGCCAACGATCAAAATCCGACCGTTGGACGGTTGACCGTCCAGTCGACCGTTAGTTCATTTCTAGCAGTTTCTGCTGCCAACGGCTATAATTTTCTGGGGGCTATATATACCCCATTGGAAAGAGATTTTCTATAAGATTTTTTTGTGCGAATTTTTCCTGACTCTCTAGTGTTTTCACAGTAATCAAAAAAAGTTTTTGGCTTTAAATTGAACAATCTATTTGGTGTTTTTGCTAGGGTTTAGAAAATCAAAGAAAAGGGTTTTTGGGAAAAGTGTTTGATTAAACTTCTTCATCTTGGTTTCTAGTTTTTTCCAAGGATTTTCTTTGAGATTTTGATTTCCATTCCCTCGGTTTTCTCCACACTTGAGCTACATCTACTATCCTCATTCTATATGATCTTTGTGTGGGAAAGAAATTGTTTGTGGTTGTTGTTTAGACCACCAAGTTGTAAACCCTTCATTTGCTTGCTTTGTGCCTTTCCCTCATTGTGTTGAGGAGGTTATGCAAGTGGGTTGTATCCCTCAAGTGGTGAGGTGATCATTGTGTAAGCTTTGTGCTAATCCCTTAAGTTGTGAGGTGATTGTTTGTTGGCTTGAAGTTGTGCCTCAAGGAGGAGGTTGTGTTTGTAAGGAGAGGAGTTGGGTACTCCTTGTAATTGTGATTGCCCCAAATTCTCGGTGGAAGTTCCCTTTGTGGAAGTCCTTTGTGGACAAGCTAGTGGACTTGAAATCCTTCTGTGTGAAGGCGGGAATGTAGAGCTGGGTGCTCGAACCTCGAAACATATCTTGTTGTTTGCGCTTGATCCCTTGACTCTTACTCTATCTCTCTCTCTCTCTCTCTCTCTCTCTCTACTTTGTGCCTTGCATCATTTCACATTGTTCATTCATAATTATTTGCTTGGCTTGTTTGAGTGTGCATCTCTTGTTAATTGCAATTAGTTTTTAAATTCCGCATTAAGTTCATTAGATTAGCATTATCACCTATTCACCCCCCCTCTAGGTGATTTCAATTGGTATCAGAGCCTACGCTCCTGATATTTAGGTTTAACCACCTAGGAGTGAAATCTTGATTTGCTAATCTTCATTTGCACACATATAGTTGCACTCATGGCTAGCCTTCCTATGTTTGACTTTACTAGACATGATATTTGGATAGCCAAGATGACTAGTCATTTAAAAAGCCTAGGGCATCTAGTTTATCAAGCCTCTACTCAAGAATCCCACCTAAATAATAGCAAGCATAAAAAGGCAAATGCATTAGCACTTCAAACACTTAGAGCATCTCTTACTGAATTTCTTTTACCCGTGTTTGCTCATTTTGATTCGGCTTTTGCAGTTTGGAGCATATTGACTTCTCCCGAGCTACCAAGAATTGTCAACAAGTTGAGAAGATCTAGGAGAGACAAGTCCGACGAGCATTGCCTCATGGTCCAAGGGAAAGACTCCCTTGAGATACAATCGGATTCTCAACTAGATAATAGCTCTAGTTCCTATTGCTATGGTTGTTTAGAAGCTCAAACTTTAAATATGAAACTTGTCACAAAGTTTGAAAATTTCTTGGAAAAACACAAACTTTTGAAAGAGGATAATCTTGTTTTGAAAAATGAATTAAAGAATTTGTGTTCTAATTTTGAATTGGTTTTGCAAGAGAAGGAAGTGATCATTAGTGAACGTGACTCACTAAGATCTCAACTAGACCTTGCCCTTAATGAGATTGAAGTTTTGAAAAGCAAAAACTATTGTGATGATGTTGTGAAAAACAATGAGATTTTATCTTCAAAATTGGATTTTGTTTTAAAAGATAACCTTTCTTTGAAAAATGAAATTGATTCCATTACAAAAGAATTGGATGTTGTTTTAAAGAAAAATGAATCTTTAAAAATTGATATAGATTCTCATGTTTACCATGCTAGTGTAGCTTCTTGTTCTAACACTCCTATTGCATGCTCCACTTTGTCTTCTAGTATTGAAAACGATATAAATATTTTGAAGAAAAGTGTTGATTATTTGGGCTCCACTTTGAGCCAATGTACTTTAAATCATTCATGCTTGGAAACCTTGGTTCGTAAGAAATAAGGTCCATCTTTACATGTACACCCATCACGGCATACACATGCTCATCACGGACACAACCATAACATGTATGCTAATGTGTACACTTGTACATATTGTGATCGTAAGGGCCACCTTACTAGATTTTGCTATGATCGTTTACATGATGAAAATTTAGCATGTAATCTTGTTTGGGTTAGAAAAGATACTAACCCCCATGGACCCAAAAGAAAATAGGTACCAAAGACCACTCTTTTGATTTTTAATGTAGGTGTGGGCTCTCGCATAACGTGAGAGTGTTGGTGCCTTGAAGTGGATGCGATCCGTGCCTAAAGAAAACAATTTGGATGCATCACTTTCAAGGAGAGTTTGGTGGAGAGGACCACCATTGATTTGGAGAACTAAAGAGGTGCCTTCATCGGTTTTGGTATCATTCTCTAACTCCCGTTTTTATGTACATGCTTTTCATGTTCATCATTTTATAGCATGTCTTGTTTTATAGTTCATTATGCCTATGCCATGTTTATTAGATTAGTGATATACATGTTTAGTTAATTGAGACACCCTTGCTTTAAATGGATTTATATTTATGAGTTCTCACTTTGTTTTTAACTAATATGTATGCTCTAGATCTAATGCACATGCATATACATAATGATCATATGGAGGTTTATGATTTTTTTTTTTGTTTTTGATGCCTCATGTTTTGTTTAGTATGGTAAATGCCATGACTATTAGATCTTTGACATGCATGTATAGCTTTTGAGATCACCCATGTTTATACGGACCCATATGTTGTGTTCTCACCATTGTTTAGCTATTATGTATTTCATAACTCTAATAGCATGAGGATTTACATAATGATCATGTTTATGATTTTCATGTTGATTTATGTATCGTTTTACGCTTCATGATCTGATTACTTGTTTAGATGTTAGTTTTCATTAAAACTAGGATTTATACTTGTACATAGAGTGGGCCACAAGTAAATCTTTATATGTTTGTACTTGAATGCCTATTTGTACCCATTAGATGTTCTAGTATAGTCTAGTTTTGATGATTCATACATTTTAAACTTGTATTCCTAATTTTGGACATGTTTTTATGATCATGTGTTTTCACTTCATGTATATGTCTATTTTGCTAAACCTTAAGATATACATGTATACCCCTTGAGTCATTTGCTTTTCATGCAAATTTTTATATATGGACTCAAGTTGTGTTTAGGGATATGTATGTATACTTTTGTTTTGTCAAAACATACATATGCCTTGAAGTATGAATTAATTTTTAATGAAAAGTTTAGATTTTCATGTTTCATGTTTAAAGGAATTAAATTGAGCTTAATTGAATATTTTCATGATTGTGTGTCTCACATTACACTTGTTCACTCACTTTATTATGTTTCTCATGATTGTGTTTTCATGAGTATGATATGGGCTTTATGGACTTTGAGTGTTTAGTGATCATGTGATTTACATGTTTTTCATGAAAAACAATTTTGTTTTATTCCTTACTTGAAGGATTTCGTGCTAGTTTAAAAATTTAAAAGTTTTTCTATTTAACTAGTTCGTATTCTTCACTATGGTAGAGATTTTCAAACACACTTTACTTTCAAACCTATTTTTTGAAAACCCTACCTTCTAAGGATGGTTGGATGGGCGATCATGTTCATGTATGCTTTAAAATGAAAATCATTTAAATCTTGAACCATGATTGGGAGGATAGGAATATGAGATATACACTTGATCTTATTGTTGTTTCAATTGGTATCATTGAATTCTTTCAATTGGTATCAATCTTATCATTTCTTGTATACTCATATATTTTTATGTATGTATGCTTTCATTTCAAATAATATCAATTTCGATTGGTATCTAATATTCCATACTCACATATACTTGTTTATGATAAGCTTGAGTTTCAACTTTGTTTCAATTGATTTAGCTTTCAATTGGTATCTTAATTCGAGCCTTATCATAGTTTTTATTGGTATTTCATAAAGGGGGAGAAAATCTTGTATTTCATCTTTCAATTGGTATTTAGTATTCCACTACTTTATGATAGAAAATAATAATTTCATTGGTATCTTATGCCTTAAAGAATAATAATTTCAATTGGTATTAAGATCTATGTTTAGAAATTCAAAATTTGTAATGTTTAATTTCAATTGGTATCAAGATTGTTTATTTACAATTGGTATGTTGTTTGTTTACTTATCTATTGGTATCAAGATTTTTGTTTTTCAATTGGTATAGTTTCACTTTTAATTGATATCAATATGCACTTCATTAACACATTTTTAATTGGTATCATATGTGATTTTAGATAAAAAGGGGAGAACATCCCTAGATTGATTCTTTGTTTTATATAAAAAGAAGAGAAGAATATGTTTTGTTTTGTCTTTAACCCCTTTGTTGATGATTGACAAAAAGGGGGAGAAGAATTTGAGTTTATATGCATGTTTGTATGCATGTTTTATGTTTTATTAAGTTCATTGGTATCAAAACATTATTTATAGAACATGTTTATTTTTGATATCAAGAGCTTGTAAAAGAGATCATTAGTTTTGTTTTGCATATACTAAGTTTAATTGGTATCTAAAGCATGTTTATTTGTTTAGTTTAATTGGTATCTAGAGTATGTTTATTTGTTTTGAAAATTTCATTGGTATTTAGAGCCTTTTATTGTTTTATGCATATCTATGCATGTTTCGTGTTTAATATTCATTGCATATTTATTTGTTTATTGTTATGCATGAGTTAAGGGGGAGCTTCTTTGAAGCTTAACTTTAATCCATGCATATATAACTCCATGAGTTTTGTCATCATCAAAAAGGGGGAGATTGTTGGCCCAAAGGCCTTCCACTCTAGTTTTGATGATGATTAACTCATGTAGTTATGTGTACTAATTATCTTGTGATGTTTTAGTTTCAGATCATTAATCAAGATATTAGTTGGTGATTAGCTTCAACAAGATAGTTTGGAAGCATTCACATGATGATTCAAGAGCCCGAGCGTCAAAGATCATACATAGCACTCATTGGAGTCAAGCTCGGTGAATCAAGTTTTGGATCGAGTCGGCTTGGAGATTGCGCTCTACAAGAAGGTATCGGTACCTTATTTTAGTTTTGTGTTTAGATCTAAATTGTAAAGATTAGAATAGTATGATATGCTCAAGTTCACAACACACACGTTTCATATTTTGAATATTGGTTTTCAGTTTTTTCGTGTTTGGTTTAACCGATCTTGGTTTCATGAATAGATAGATCGAAACAAGTTTACATGGTTTAATGTATATTAGATTTATTCTATATACATGCATGCTTCATCTTCTTAGACAAACTTAGTTTGATAGTCTATTTCATGTGTTTTATGTTTTGATATTTTTAACAAAACATATTTTGAAATTAATGACAAAAACATGGATATATATATGTTTCATGTATATAGGATTATATCCATATACATCATGCCTAAATGTTGTTTAATATCATGTTTTTGTATTTGGATGAGTTTTGGACAAAATGTATTTTCTATTCAAAAATACAAGTTTTGGATTTTGGTAAAAATGATAAGACACAAAAATGTTTCAAGATGTTTGTTATTTGTGATGAAATTTTTATCACAAGTTTATATTTCAAAATAAAATGATAAAACTATTTTTGTGTATTTTTTACAAGTCTTTATGGATTTATTAGAATATCTTCTATCCTGTTTTTCTGACCCAAAACAGTGCCTGACAGGCCAGGTCGGTCGACCGCACGGTCGACCGAAGTAAGGGCCGGTCGACCCAGCGGTCGACCGACGTACACAGCCCTGTGCACGTCTGGCAGACACTCGGGACGGTCGACCGCCGGTCGACCGTACCAGAGAGCAGTGCTCTCTGTTCTTTTCGGTCGACCGGGCGGTCGACCGTCAGTTGCCAACGATCAAAATCCGACCGTTGGACGGTCAACCGTCCAGTCGACCGTTAGTTCATTTCTGGCAGTTTCTGCTGCCAACGGCTATAATTTTCTGGGGGCTATATATACCCCATTGGAAAGAGTTTTTCTTTAAGATTTTTTTGTGCGAATTTTTCCTGACTCTCTAGTGTTTTCACAGCAATCAAAAGAAGTTTTTGGGCTTTAAATTGAACAATCTATTTGGTGTTTTTGCTAGGGTTTGGAAAATCAAAGAAAAGGGTTTTTGGGAAAAGTGTTTGTTTAAACTTCTTCATCTTGGTTTCTAATTTTTCCAAGGATTTTCTTTGAGATTTTGATTTCTATTCCCTTGGTTTTCTCCACACTTGACCTACATCTACTATCTCATTCTATAGGATCTTTGTCTGGGAAAGAAATTGTTTGTGCTTGTTGTTTAGACCACCAAGTTGTAAACCCTTCATTTTCTTGGCTTTGTGCCTTTCCCTCATTGTGTTGAGGAGGTTGTGCAAGTGGGTTGTATCCCTCAAGTGGTGAGGTGATCCTTGTGCTAATCCCTCAAGTTGTGAGGTGATTGTTTGTTGGCTTGGAGTTGTGCCTCAAGGAGGAGGTTGTGTTTGTAAGGAGAGGAGTTGGGCACTCCTTGTAATTGTGATTGCCCAAAATCCTCGGTGGAGGTTCCCTTTGTGGGAGTCCTTTGTGGACAAGCTAGTGGACTTGAAATCCTCCTGTGTGAAGGAGGGGATGTAGAGCTGGGTGCTCGAACCTCGAAACATATCTTGTTGTTTGCGCTTGATCCCTTGACTCTTACTCTATCTCTCTCTCTCTACTTTGTGCCTTGCATCATTTCACATTGTTCATTCATAATTATTTGCTTGGCTTGTTTGAGTGTGCATCTCTTGTTAATTGCAATTAGTTTTAAATTCCGCATTAAGTTCATTAGATTAGCATTATCACCTATTCACCCCCCTCTAGGTGATTTCACAGCCTACTTTAGTGCTAAAGATGGCAAGGTGAATCCGCGAGCAAAGAAGTTTGTGTTTTTGGGTGTCAAAAGAAATATGAAAGGCTACAAGTTATGGGACCCGAAAACAAGAAGATCGTGTTGAGTCAGCATGTCACGTTTGATGAGACTTAAGTGTTGAAGTCTATTATCTCTCAGCAGGTGGAGAGGACGAAAGCCAAGGATGTATCGCAACTAGTGGAGGTTGATGCTACTTCACCATCTCTAATTGGTTCGGTATCCGTGGGGACTTCATCGGATGTGACACCGCGTAGAGATCATGTAGCCAGTTTTGATGCTGAACAGGTTGATGACATTGATGAGAATGTCGAATTATTTACAGCTATTGGAACTAAGATAAAATCACGAAAGTGGGTGAAGAAGCATGAATCTCAAGTTTGTAACCGCGACAAACTCAAGTTGAAGGTCGCTGTTCTCTATGACGACAGTAAGGAGGTTCATATGACTCAGCCAGGTCGGTTCGCTGCTGAAGACTTAGTCACAAGTGCTTGAGCTTGATGGAGCTTATTTCAATGAACTACGATTGGCTTTGTAACCCCTTGATCCTTGATGTCCGTATCACAGTATCAGTACTCAATAAGGCGTATAAAGTTGATTTGATCCTTCTTGGTAGTCAGATTGTAGCGATTTCAGTTTCTGATATTATTTTCTAATATGTTAGATTTTTCAATTTTTCTGGATTATTTTGAAAAATCTCCGTAGTCGGACGATACGGTAATCGGCTCTACTATTTTTAATTCACAAATGGAGTTGAATTTTTAGAATCTGTTTTCACTTTGTTTCCTAGAATCATATTATCTATGTTATGGTATTTTTGGAGATTTTTCTGAATTTATCAAAAATCCAGCCAAATCGGTGTCGCCCACTACCAGCCAAACCTTTTAGGATTTTTAACTTGCAAATCAGACTACATTTCTTTAAACCGATTTCATATTATATCTCAGGATAATATTATCTATTTTACAGCATTTTTGGGAGTCATTCGGGACTAGTTCAATTTTGACTCAATTAAATATTTATTAAATAATATTAATTTACTTCATTTCCTTTGCTTTCTTTCTTTCTTTCTTTCCTTCTTTTTCTCCTCCTTCAATTAGGTCATTTCTTCTCCCCCAAGCTTAACCACTGCCATTCTCATCCCACTGCCTCTCCCTCTCTCTCCTACATAAAACCCCCTCCCCATTTCTCTCTCTAAAACCCTTCTCTTTCTTTCTCCTTTATCTCTCTCTCTCTCTCTCTCTCTCTCTCTCTCTCTCTCTCTCTCTCTCTCTCTCCCCCCCTCTCATCTCTTCCTCAGTCTTACTCTCTCTCCCTCTTCCCCTTTCTTTGTTCCCAGCCAACATGCCCGCCGGCGGCCTTGTCGCCTCCATGCAGGCGCGCAATCGCGCCTCCCCCTCGCCGGGCGTACCCCCTTCTCTCTCCTTTTCCTCCCTTCTTCTTCTTCATTTTCTTCTTCTTTTTCCTATTTTTCTTCTTCTTCTTTTCTTCTTCTTCCTCCTTTCTTTTTCTTCCAGTTTTCTCTCCCCCCTGTGCGTGGCCTCAGACCGCCGCCGGCGGCCTGAGCGCCGTTGCCGGCGAGGCGGCCAGGCTGAGCCTGGCCGCTGCCCCATGCTCCCATCTCTCTTTCTCTCTCTCGTTCTCCCTCTCTCCTTTTAATGGGTTAAACCCAATAGTCTAAACCCGAACCCAATGCTCATTTACCCAATAACCTAAACCTGTAAACCCACTAACACATTTAACCAATAACTTAAGTTAATTGGGTCAGATTATTGGATCTAAACCCGACCTAATAAGCAACCCAAACCCGCATCCAATAAATAAAGGTAATATTACAAAAAACCCCCTGATAATTTATACTATTTGCAATTGATATATTTTTCTTACATAGTTAACCCTTTTATATGGTTTCTAACATTCGGGCGATATCTAGAGCATCCGGACTCCGAATTGGACGATTCTAGAATCATTGCGATCATGAGAAAGAGAGCTACCTTTCCATGGCTAGTTTGTGAGTGTTTTCTTTTATAAATTATATTTGATTGTGTTTAATGAAATTGGTTGACTTAATAAATCTTAATTATCGATAAATCATTATAATTATTGTTTAATAAAATGTAATTGTTGGTAAATCCCTACAATAATAGATAACATAATCATACTTTATTTTATTACCTAATTTATTATAGAATGTATAGATATATATGGTTGATCGTTACCTGGATTACACTAGACTCTGTTGTTCACATACTGTGGAATCACTTTACAAGAAATCACAGTCAATTGCATATTCATATAAACTTGTTACACAGAGACTTTGTTAGAATAAATATTAGTGTTCATACACTCGTTATCCTGTCACACGGGACACTGTTATCTCATGTACGTGTATCACCATTACACAGTATTATTATAACACTATTATTTCTTATTCATGTCCCACCAATACATAGATACAATAATTCACTGGATATCATCATTTCATATATTGGTATTATTGTTACATGGATGTTCGGTACACAGTTATATCATATTCACACATCATTGTTACATATATTCACAGGTATACATACATTGTTTGTTTCTATAGTCTTGTCATATGGAGCACCGTTCATATTACATGTATTATTGGTGCATGTATATTCCTGCATTCCCGTTACATGATTATTGCCTGTTACTGATATTGCTATTCCCTTTACTGGATACATGAGCTGTTGATATATGATGTGTGAAATTAAGTGCCACGTGGATCTAAGCCACGGAGGCCACATCTAGAATCCCACATCTATTGTCTCCCGTTTCCCGTTATCTTATTTCTTGCTATCAACAGAGCTCATGTCATGTTATCGTATTACATGTACCATGTATGGGACTTGTCTCGGATATACTGTGTAGTTAAAGATAATAAATATAACTGGGGGATAGGGGAGACTTGACGGTTGACTAGGTCTTGTCGGGTGGATATCTAGATCCATTGTTAGCCCACTGCAGGGACATGGTAGGGCTGGCTACCGCTTATATTGTATTGTTTCTTGCTCCTGCCCTAGCGGGTAGCCCTGGTGTCAGCAGCCATGAGTTCGTTTAAGGCTGTTGTCTCGGGTATACACTAGATACTCTCACCCGATTAGAGCTTCTCGACCATTGGATTTCTAATTAACATAATAAAACGGTATAAACAATAGTGAAGTCGGGAACACTTGTTATTTATTCACTCTCTCGTTTGGATAATGACACCGTATGCCATGTCCGGATGGGTTCGACTGGAGTGCGGGCTCTAGTATGAACTTTCAGTGTTATGGGACACTGGAAGAGATTGATTAAAATACCAGGTAGTACTGATTGTTATTATTGTATAAATCATCTGACATGCTCGACACATGTATATTATTGTCCCTTTATCTTTGTTACTATTCCTGATATTTTATCCACAATCAGGTCACCTGTATACCTTGTTACACTTCTTGATATTTGTTACACTCCATGTGATAACACACTATTCATGTATATGTAGACTCTGCATTACATATATTCTGCTTTATGTATACGTTGCAGACTTCATTACTGTATATGCACAACACAGTGGTATGGTTATGTTGCATACTACACATCTACACGTTCATTTCTATCACATCATCACTATACAATAGTATTTATTATATAAAACTGGATACGACTGTAGACATGACCGATGATAACATGCTAGGTAGTGATGGTATTAAAATATGATATTTTTATATTTCTATTGTTTATTAAATGCCTACTATATGTATTATATATTATTATCGTGCCTGTATTACTGTAGTATATATTACCGCCTCCTTTATTTTATCACTCACTAGGTCGCTTTCTGACGACCCTGGGTTTGCGTGCCTAGGTTGGAGATCCGAGTCATCATATTGTCAGATATTTTATTAGAATCACATAGGAGACTCATCATCGAGACCATTCATAGGTATCTTTGTGACTTGTTTCTGTTATCTTATTTATCCCCGTTTTCATATCTGTTATGATCACTGACCCCTTTCTGCAGGTATTCTTGTAATTATTTATGCTGGACTTATTGTGGATCATATATAGATATATCCCTATACTGAGGCTCAGCGTATATACGTGAGTCTTTTCGCTCTGCGTATATACGTCACCATAGCGTCTCCGTATCCGGCGGATCGGGGCGTTACAGGCTTGATCCTTTGGGCAAGGTACGTAGGCAGCCGTAAAGGCACAACCATTTGGTGATGCAACCTGTATGAAGCTATATGGTGTATTTGGGTTCTCGAGAAGCTGATTGGGGCTTCACGTAGAGGTGAAGAGTTGGACTTCACGTAGAGGTGAAGCATTGTGATCTCAATGAACAGTTGATCTTCTGGTGAGAAGATGGTTAAGCTTGCATAAGGGGGTGTGCATCCAGTTTGTTAAAGCCGATGATGGTGTTTGGTGTGCTCTACTCAGATCTAGTTGGGTCATCTCGAAGACATGTGGACTGGAGACAGCCAGTTAGTTGGAGAGTCAGTGTTGGCTCATGATGGGTTCTTCTTGAGGTCATTTGGAATAGAGTTCCATGAAGTTGCTGAGTGGGAGACACGTTCGTTGGTCAGCTCGCATGGTATTTCTCTTCAGGTGAATTAATAGGAACGCATGTATGGTGCATTCTGTTTGGATAGCTAAACTGAAGTTGGAAGCTTACAATTGATATTAGAGTTTGGTGAGAGTTGCAGGTGGCAACGACAAACTCAATTTGGATCTGGTGAGATTAGTGAAAATCAATTGTACGTGTACTGGCGATTCGTTTGAAGGAATAGGTTTCGTCTGTAGGTCAAGTCAAGATCGTGGATCGATTTTGTCGAGATCGTGTGTCGATTTCGTTCGGAGCGCTAAAGCCGAGATCGTGTGTCGATTTCGTCAGGTGTTCGTTGGAGTTCAGCTCAAATTTAAAAAATCTTCACTGAGGTGGAGAATTATAGGGAGAGAGGAGATAGAGAAGATAGTGCAAAGATCGAAAGTCAAAGGGAGAAAGAACGGCGCTTGTAGCAGGCCAGGGAAGAACCCGGTCGACCAGTGTGCACGACGTACACAGATATGGCCCGGTCGACCGCCCTATCGACCGTGACAAAGGAACGGTCAACTGGAGCGGTCGACCGACTGACATGAGCCAGCTGTCGGTTGGCCTCGGTCGACCGGCCGTCGACCGGGCCGGTCGACTGAGGAGAAGGGTCGGTCAATCGGCTGGTCGACCGACAGATGCGTTCTATTATCCTTTCAGGATTCAGACTCCTTTTCTATTTTGGGTCGAATCCAATTGGGGTTTCCTAAATTGCTGGGACTCTCTGGCTACAAATATGGGCTAGAGCCCTCATGAATTATATCCCTCTTGTATCCCACTGAAAATCTCCCTTGAAAATTCTTTGAAGTAAGGAACAAGTTGTAATTGATTGTTGAATCAATAAAATCTCTCTCCCCCTTACCCCGAGGATGTAGGCAAATTGCCGAACCTCGTTAAATGCTGTGTTGGCTTGTTTTCTCTATTGTTTCTCTGTTCTTATCGTGTGGGTACATCTCTAGTTGCATTTATCTCTAATTGGTGGATTCCTCGTTGGTTGTTGTCTTGCACGCAACAACTCTAACACTGCCTAGCTTTCCACACCTGCCATAAAATCAAGGATCCAACTTTGAATTTCTCACGGCATGGGCCACTCAAATCAAGACATCCATCCACTACATCTCTTAAATGATCATTGGGCAGGAGTAGAGATTAAAATTGGACTTACTCCGTACCTCTCTGGATGCCTTGCAATGGAGAGGGAGATGAGAAGGAGATTAACAGCCTCTATTCACAACACGCATCTCACGTCTACTGAAGGAAAGACAGTGTGCTAGCCTTTCATTTGTCATTCACCAAATGAAGTGGCAAATTCTCGGCTTGATGTCCTTCCGTGCCCAAAGCTTCTTGAGCACCAGGTCACTCTTGACCTACTCTTCGATGGAGTGCAGGCTTCTGTACGCCAATTGAACTGTGAATACGCTATGGCGGTCAGGAGTCTCCTTCAGGTTCATGCTTCTTAAGTGGGATATCAAGAACAGATTTTGTGGTGGCATCATCAAATAGAGAGTGGATCAATTCAGTGTTCCAAACACCCAAATCCTTGATCAAAATTAGACTCACATTGATTAGATGAGGTGGATGGGATTGCCGGCAGGTGACTTGTGTACCGACCACTTCAAACAGGAGGCGAGGATACCCTTACAACTTTGGACCCCTCTCCTGCACCCTGAGTTTTGAGATTCAAACTCAAAGAGAGGAATAGAACCTTCGAAAAATGTTTTACTTTGAGGACCTTGACCCAAAGAGCATCCAGGTAATTGAGAATTCTCCATCCGACATTTAGGAAGAGGCTTGTGTTGACCCTACCCAAATGTCTGAAGCCGCCGAGGCCACCAGTGAACTTTGGTCTCTCGAGAAAATTGTGGGCATTTAGGAAGAGATGTCTCCCACCAGGAGTGAAGCTCCTGAAGAAAATCCTCCATCACCTTCTCCATTTCTTCACAAATCACCCACCCCATTTGAAATGTGAGAGTCAAGGTTGAGGATGATTTAATGAGGATCTTCTTACCCGCATGAGACAAGAGCAGGCTTTTCTAGCTTTTTGATTTGATGTGCAGCTTCTCTACCAAGAATTTATAAGTCGCAATGGACCTACTCCTCTTTATGACATGAAGGGCACTCAGAGTATTCATGCAAGTTCTACTTTTGCAACGGAGGAGATATTATTAGAAAAATGAATAGAAGACTTTGAGAAGTTTATCATCTGCCCCGACTACTCAGAGTAAGTGTCAAGCACTACTTCAACTGCCTTTAAATCACAAGAGGAGGCTTTGCCGAATATGATAAGATCATCGACGTACAAGAGACGGGAGATGGATGGAGCTACATGGTTGATCTTCATTCCCTTGAAGGCTCTCCTTTTACCAAGTCACTAATGAGCGCTAACAAATACCTCGGTGCATAGAATAAAGAGATGCGGGGATGAAGGGCATCCCTAACGATGATCTCTTTCAGGGTGAAAGAATTTGTCTATCTTCCCATTCAGGCAAACTCCAATGGTACATGTATAGACACAAGCCTAGACTAGCTCGACAAATTTTTTGAGGAGACTGAATAGGCGAAGAATCTACAGAAGGAACGACCACTCAACTCTTTCATAGGCCTTCGACATGTTTGCCTTAAATGCAAAGTACTTAACTCTTCTATTCTTTTTCCCATGCAATGAAAAATCTTCTAAGCAATAACATAATTGTCTAAGATCAGACTCCCAGGAACAAATGCTAATTTATTTTTGAGATGACTTGGTCCAAAAGTGGCCGGAGGGGCAAGGATCTTCGATACCACTTTATAAAGGACATTGCTGAGAGCTACGAGTCTGGAGTCTAGAAGAAACAAACAATCCTTCTTCTTCGAGATAAGAACAAGGTTAGTGTGATTGAGACCTCCTCTAAAATCACAACAGCAAAGACATCCTGTATGTCCTTAATCATATCACCCTTAATGATGGATCAGCCAGTTTGGTAAAAGGTAGTATGGAGTCCATCCGGTCTAGGAGCCTCCGTTGGGTGCATGCTTCTAATGACGAATTCAATCTCTTCCCCACCCAGTAAGCTATAGATGTTCTCCAAACCCTCCATACTAAATCTCAAGGTTAGCTGGAATCTAGGGGAATAGGGAATGGGTTCGAAGAAGAAAACAACTTCTTATAGAACTGGATGAAAAATGACAAAAGAATTGGCATGTCTGAGACCCACTCTCCTCCGCATTCTGGATAGCTAGGATCATGTTTCTCATATGCCATTTAGTGCTTGCCACATGGTAAAAGAACTTATTGTGGTCACCCTCACAGAGCTGTTAGGCCTTAGCTCTTTGGTACTAAAAGACTTCCTCTGCCTCTAGAAGTATATCCAGTTTCTTGGAGGTCTCATTCTCATTCTGAAGTGTTCATGTTGACTTTAGACCTTGCTGAATCTGAGCTAATTCCTCTTTAATCTCCCTGATCTTGGCCTCCAGGTTGCTAAAGTGTTTACAATGCCAGTTTCTGACCTCCTCTTTAAACTCATCAGATTTACAGAAGAAATTACATTTGCACTTTTAGCCCAGCTCTATCAGGCGACTCTTTTTAGTCAGCTCTTTTGGTTCACATGGTTTTGAATCAGAATATAGACTGCCTTTTCCTAGGAGGTTGCAGGATCTTGACTGGGATATGGCAATAATCACTGCTAGCTGAAAAGAGGTGGTGGACGAAGGCTTGGCGATAGATCAAACCCACTTAGGTGACCTGTAACCTCAGTCTTAGATGTATGTATCGCAATATCAAGACTCGATACAGCGTACATATTTGATTGACCTTTCTAATAGTCACGCTAAATCAATTTCAGCTCCAGATATTATTTTCTAATATTTTAGAATTTTCAAGATTTTTTGAAATTTTTCTAGATTATTTTGGAAAATTTTCGATTTTGGTGTCAACTGATACCGATAATCGGCTCTAGGATTTTTAATTCACAAACGGAGTTAAATTTCTAGAAACTACTTACAATTGTTCTTCAATATTATATTTCCTATTTTATTGTATTTTTGAAGATTTTTCTGATTTAGTCAAAGTCTGGTCAAACCGGTGTTGATCGGTATCACTGATTCATTCCAGGATATTTAATTTGCAAACAAGACTGAATTTATTGAATCTGATTTCACAGCACTCCTCAACATAATATTTTCTATTTTATTTAATTTTTAGGAACCATTCTGAACTAGTCAAATTTTTATCAATTAAATAATATTAAATAAATACTTTTTCCTTCTTCTTTTCTTTTTCCCTTTCTCCATTCTTCTCCACTCTTCCTCCACCGACCTCAGCCACTAACATTCACAGTCTTTTCTATCTCTTTCTCCCTCTCTATTAAACTCTTTCTTTCTCTATCTAACTCCATCTCTCTCCTCTCTTATTTTCTCTCTCCCCCTTCTTATTTATCTTTCTCCTTTACTCACTCTCTTTCTCTCCTTTTCGAAACCACAATCACACCCACCCTCACCGCCGCTTCACCCTGCCCACCTGGCCGTCAGTAGGTCACCCCCCGTTCTCTCTTTCTATCTCTTTCTCACTCCCTCTCTCTCCCACACACACACACACACTCTCTCTCTCTCTCATCATTACTCCCCTCACTCACTCAATCCCTCATCATACTCTCTCTTCTCGCCACTGACCGGGACCATCGCCGGCTGCCGTGCCCAGCCTGGGTCACCAGTCCACTCCCATGCCACCTCCTTCTTTCTTCTATTCTTTCTCTCTTTCATTTGTCTCTCTTCTTTCTCTTTCTCTCTCATCTCTCACTTCCCTTTTTCTCTCACGTCCTCCACGCCTGTCGCCACCTGCCGACCACTGCCGCTAGGGCTGTCGCGCCACCGCTGCTGGCCAGCAGCCATGGCCGCTCCTCCCTATCCTGCTCGTCTCTCTTCTTCTCGTTTTCTCTTTCTAACCCAAAACCTTACCCATTAGCGTCAAGTCCAAACCCAATAACCCATTAATCCACAACCCATTTTCATTTAAGTCTACTGGGTCTGGTTATTGGATCTAAACCTGACCGGTTAGCAACTCGAACTCACATCGAAAACTTAATAAAGGTAAAATTTCATAAAACCCCCTGATAATTTATAATATTTACAATTTAAGCCCTTTAATTACACATTTAACCCTTTTTTATTGATTTTAGTATTCGGGCGATATCTTGAGCATTTAGAGTCTGATTTGGACAATTCTTAAGTCGTTGTATCATAGAAAAATAGGCTACATTCTTATGATAACTATGTGAGTGTCTTTATTTTATAAATTATATTTCATCATGTCGAATAAAAATCAGTTTATTGATGTTTTCCATTGATTTTGCAAAGGGGAAAACTTATAAAAAAGAGTCGAGGAGCTAAATTACAAGTAACACAAAAGATTACAAGTAGATCTCCTCTGAGATTCTGGAGAAGTGTGCCGGTAGGAGTCTGGTCAGCGCGCGGCCACTTTGTCCCTTTGACGATGCGATCGATAGGATTCCCTTCTCGCCTGGTTCGGGGAATCGGAGAACAGAAGGTTGGTAGAACCCTCTTGTTACTTCTTAAAACCGCCTTCACTTAGGAATTCCTTCTCGCCTGGTTCCGGAGATTCCTTGAGAAGAAAGTATTAGGGTATCAGCACCCTGATCAGAGAAGCAGTTCTCTAAACTCTCTGAATTCTTGGAAGCAAGAGAATAGATCTCTGTTTGGCCGTCTCTCTCTGTGCGTCTCTTTGCCTGTGTCGAGCCCTCTCTCCTTGTGCCCCTGGTGGGCTATTTATAGGGAGAGCAAGGGTATAATTGTCCCTTGAAAATAGGGAAACAGATTGAGTCAAATCTGTTCAAATCTAGAAAGTAGCCTTGCTGCGAGGCTAGAATCAGCTTCTGCGAAGCTAGAAGTAGCAGGTAGATCGGTCCCCTGATTTGTTTTGATCCTTTCCATATAATTGGAAGATCTCCCTTGATCCTCTTACTCGTTTTAGGAGAGTCAAGAGATTATGACAAGTAACTGTCAAATTTGATCTCAGATTTGATCTTGATTGGATTTAATCTTGATCCTGATTAGATTTGATCTCATCTGGAGATTAATTGGTCAAAGGTTGACCATGACTGACCCGCAGCGGAGCTGGCCGCGTCGAGCTCGCAGCGGAGCTGGAAGGCGCATCTGGCGAAGTCAGAAGAAAGCTCTTCAGCAAGCTAGATAACATCTGTGGCGAAGCTACCGAACATCCTTCTGCGCGGTTGCATGTGGCTTCGAGCGAAACTAACTCTCTGCGGAGTTAACTGAGTACTTCAGGCGAAGCTGTAAGTAAGCTTCCTGACGAAGCTTTGAATGGCTTCAAGGCGAAGTTGGATGTTCTTAGCCTCTCAGGCGAGGCTATCCCTTTGGGCTCATGTGATGCTAAGTGTTAACATCTTAGACCTACTGAGGTCTGTTTAGAGACAATCCGGGCTCACTGTCTGCTTCACTGGATCAGTAGAGTCCAAGTTGCTTCTTTGTCCCTCGGAGAAGGGTGAAAACTGGTCGTCAGCTCATCTGTCACTTGTCTTTTGTAAATATCAACAAGTACAGAACTGGTCGTCAGCTCATCTGTCACTTGTCTTTTGTAAATGTCAACAAGTACAGAACTGATCATCAGCTTGTCTGTCACTTATCTTTTGTAAATGTCAACAAGTACAGAACTGGTCATCAGCTTGTCTGTTACTTGTCTTTTGTAAATGTCAACAAATTTAGACATTGTTCAGGCCAGTAAGAATCTTGTCTTTTTTAAAGTGTTAACATGACCCCTTCAAAGTTTTCGAAAGTCTGCAATGGAATGGTTCAGACTTTGAAATACTTTGAATTGCTTTGATCGGTGGTATGTGAAATACGAACGTCGCCATGGTGGTTGAGTTCAGCTTCGCTTTCAATCCTGCTTTGGGATAAATTTGCGAAGAATCGTGTAGATTTGTGATTCTGAGTAGCTTCGCGTCTGGATAGCTTCGCATCTGAGTAGCTCCGCGTCCGAGCCTCCCGGAGTAGATTCACTTCAAATTGGTCTTTGGAACGTCGTTCCTTTCCCGAGGCCAACAGCCTTTTGGCTAGTTACGAGAAGGATTATTTCCTTTCCGAAGTTGAAATAACTTCTTTTGGATTAACGAGGGAGATCATTCCTCCCTTGCGCATTTTGAGGGAAATCGTTCCCTTTCTCAAGGCTCAATAAATTTACATTAACGAGGGAGATCATTCCTCCCTTGCGCGTTTTCGAGGGAAACGTTCCCTTTCTCAAGGCTCAGTAAATGCCTTAAATTCGCTGGCGCTTCTATGCTTGAAGCGCAGCGGTGCGCTCAGGCCATGAGGCCTATAAATAGGACACTTGAGGTCCTCTGGAGAGAAGCAGTCCGTTCATGACTTCTCTTGATTATCTAGAGAAAGATACCCAGATCTCTGAACTAGTGGGGGTGCCCACTCTGGTCATTAACCGGCCAAGAACCGGTGAGTCTCGGTCATCCAGAGACTTTACCAATGAACTTATAACTTTTAGGGAGTTTATCTCCCTTAAATTAGCTTTAACAGCTGCCTCAGGGATTGATTTTCCTTGTTCTTCAGTTTGCATCTGACTGATCTGCAGAGAAGGGCTTCAGCCCAGCTTCCCAGCTTCCTGGCGAAGCTATCATTTGAACAAATAAAGATCATTGCATGCTTACTTGCTAAGTTCGCCACATAGGCAAGAGTTGAGACTTAGTCTCTTCAAGGTTGAGTCAGTCTTGCCATATAGGTGGGGTCAAGACTGTGTCTGTATGAATCAGTCTGGCTTAGCCATATAGGCGAGGCTAGGACTTGGCTTATGCTGAGCCAACCCATTATTACTGTGCAAGCGAGGCTACCCTCTACTTAACTGAAACTGAAATCCATTCTTAAACTGCAACTGAATTGGATATAAATTGCTTCGCCCCAAAGAATTTGACTTAGCATTTCACTTTTGCAGCTTTTTCTTTGACTTACTGCTGACTTGTTTCAGTTTGCATTGCAGTGAGCTATGTTCGCCAGTTTTTCAATTTGATGAAAGAGACCAAAAAGTTGCCTCTTGCTTTTCCAGTTGAAACTTTAAATCCTAAGCAGGAGGAACAAACTGGGGCAGCTGATGGGTGTTCCCAGAACAGGTTGGCAGTCGCTTATCCGAGATGATCCACTTCGAGGCGAGGCTGGTAGTCGCTTATCCGAGATGATCCACTTCGGGAAAGCGGACGTCACCTGTAAGGTCTCGGATCCTTCCATTGCCAATTTTCATCAAAGAAGATCCAGCCTTCTGATGGCAACCAGTCCTTTGCCAATTTTGATCAAAGACGATCCAGCTCCTTGATGGCAAAATCTGCCATTATGCGAAGGATTACGGCCTTGTGCAAGAGGAAGGCCTTCGTGTCCAGTTGGTTTGGCTTGGAAGTAGATAGGACCACTTGTATGCCTTTGGAGCAAATGATTCTGTTGTACGAAACACAACCTTGATGTAGTAGTATCAATGTACCTTCCTTTTAAATCAATAAAAATTTATTTTCTGCTTATCTGTTTTGCTTCTCCTTCACTTGAATTGGTCCGGCGGAGCTAGACTTCAACAGAATCCTTTCTGAATCAGGAATGCGCTTCCAGCGAAACTAACATGAGGTTTCCGCGAAGTTCGGACTGTGCTTTTAGTGAAGCTAAGGTATGCTTTTTAGCGAAGCTATCGATACGTCGCGCTAAGTCAGCACTTGACTCGTGGCGGAGTTAGCCCTTAGTGGGGCTGAATCAACACTTCTCGGGAAGGTGCTTTAGGCGCCGTTTCAAATTAATTTGAAATGACAACCTGTGCTCTTATCGAGGCGTCGTTTTAGGCGATCATCAGCCTATAAAAGCCTGATCGGGCTTAGAGAGAAGGCATCATTTCTCTTTGAAATTTTCAGAGCACTTGACTCTTTTCTTCTTCTTTCTTCTTTACTTGAGAATCCAAGAACCTCCTCTGTTCTTCAATGGCTCCCAAAAGACGAGCAGGAAAAGAGGTCGCAACCTCTACGACGGAGGGTCCTTCTCCTCCTCCAGTCATCGAACGACCGATTGCAGGTAGGGATCTTTCCCTTTTGATTAGAGATTGCCATCTCTCTTTTAAAGCCAATTTCTGGCTATCTTTCGATGAATCCAGAATGATCAATTATGATCTGATAATTTTAGGGAGTTTGATTCCCTGAATTTTCCTAGATTTCTTGATTGGGAATCCTAGAACTGAAAAGTCCTTCTTTAAGCTTCCAGGCGAAGCTATCCCTTAGGCGGTTCACATCTTGTTGAATGACAGGATGCGAAGCTGTCTTTTAAAGCGTAACTGAAAAGGACCTTAATGCCCTTAAAATAATCTTTAGGCAATAACACCTTTCTGACGAAGTTAGCCCCTGGGGCTTTGTCGTATTCTGTTGTTCGAGGCTAAGCTTCCAGAGTGAAGCTAATACTTTGACATTTTCCTGCATCATGCCTTCGTGTGGAGTGCGGAGTTACGCTACAGCTGCGAAGCTAAGCTTCGGGGCGAAGCTATTATTAGGCCAGCTTCGCTCGGAGAGCAAGGCAATGCCTTAACAAAAGTTGCATTCTTGCCTTAGCCTTTGTTTGGCTAATGAACTAATCATAGTTTTTCTTTATTTTTTGCAGTGCACTATACTCCTGGTCCTCTGAACAGTCTATTTGGCACAGTCAGGGGGCTAGATGGCAATGTCAGCCTGCAGTTTCAGGGGCAGGCTTCACTGTTTAGCGAGCGAAGCTCTCCTGCTCGGGATACACTTATTCACGATGGGGATCAACGTACCATGAGGAGCATCTTAACTGTTGCTCCCCTTGAAATTCTGACCGAAGAATCTATCGGAAGCCCGGCTTCATGTTTGGAGATGCGGCGCCAGAACATGATCGCCAGCTGCTAGCTGAAGAGGGGCAGTGAATTTTCCAATTAGATGCGAGAAGTTCTATCTCCCATCTAGCAAGCGGCATTTTCCCTTGTCCTTCTTTCAATGCGTGACGAGGGCTCGGAAGATGCAGTGGCAAGTGAGTCGGACTACTGAATCCGATCACGTAGGGAAGTTGATAATTCCCTCACCCGGTTACACAAGAGCGGGGCCTCCTCGCTGCATAATGGGTCTCCATCCTGGGAATGTACTCCCAGACATCCCGTGGGAGAAAATCCTGCGTGGCACAGACCTTGGGAATCAATTCTTTAAGGTTCATGGCAACTATCCAGCCACTGATTTCAGGACTCCATGGTGGATTCACCCTCCGAAGGCATGGTGGTGGGATTTGACTCTATATGTCCTTGCTCATTTCGAGGAGGATCTGGAGAGGCTGAATCTTTATGAGGCCGTCAGGGCGACCTGTTATGTCATTCAGATGAGCGTAGCGAACTTCTACGCCATCTTTGAGTTATACTGCCCGACTACAGGGACCTTCTTTACCCCTATTGGCGAATGGGTATGGCTCTGCAGGAGATGTGAGAAGTCTCTGCTTTGCCTTTGGGATCTCTCCCATACGAAGAATATTTTCCGTGCGAGGCGGAATTGGCACTTCTGGAGAAGCAGGAGCCCGCTTGTTTGTGACCTACCGGGAGTTGATGTGCCACTTGTACATTTGCTCCAGTATGCATGGGAGCAGTAAGGGAGCTTCATGCAGCTTGAATAGCGGGGAGATTATTTGTTCCCTGGCATGGAAAATACTCCTGAAGCGGCTCATTGTGGAGTTGCTGATGAAGACATCTTTCGCCGGATGCAAGAACATTCTCAAGGGGATCTAATTCTGGAAGAAGGGTGACGGCCCCTATGAGAAAGGCGATATTCTTCGGAGTTTCCACCACCAGGCTCGTCGGCCGACGTCCCGGAAGGCACTTCTGGCTGGTTTCTTGACGGTCTGGTTGAAGAGATGCGTGGTGCCATCTTCATCAGGCGACGTCATTCATCCGACTGTCTGTTGCCTGCCGTTCGTCTAGTCCATGATCGTTCCCTTGGACTCCTTCCAGCCATGGTGTGCTGTATTCAGAAAGGCCTTCGCGCATTGACGGAAGCTTTCTGTAGGCCACCAACGACGAAACGGGGAAGGGGGACTATTTGCCCTGCGACGGACCGAACCCCAGAATAGGTCTGCCGTATACTTATTTGATGGCGTGGTTCGCCCTTCACTGTCCTTCCATGATCGACGCAAGAGAGGACCCCCCAGAAGGTGTTCGAACGGCGTTTCTCCGTCTATTCGAGGGATGTTCATGGTTGAAGACTTATGGCTGCGGTCCGTAAGCTACTGTGCCGCCATGACGTCTATAGCCTTTTCCGCTGCTTCCCTATATTCGGGATGCGGGCTATGGCGAAGAATTCAAGGATGTGGGAGAAGGGCAGACGTCATTGAGCCGGGGAGTTTTTGAGTGGCTGGTTAGCATTCGGCCCTCACATTATTGTACAGAAGCGGGGACACCTGCTACCTGGAGCCCTATGTTCCAAATCAGTTTGCCCGTCAGTTTGGGTATGACCAATTGTACGTAGGCAATCCAAACAGCAATCTGGCTTTCATGGGGAGCCTCATCGATGGAGCCCGTGCCTGGCGGTTCTTCATTGCTTGGCT